>APFE030104578.1:82028-93020 GCA_000404065.3 Pinus taeda | reverse complement strand
TACTATATGTACTTAGATAACCATTTTCTTAGGTTTTTGTCGTTTTAAGCTTTTTAGTTTGTTTTTGGATTTTATTCTCTTCTTAATGTGTGGTTATGAAAGTGAAGTGTGAAGTGTGTGGAGTGTAAATGGTGATGATTTCTAAACTTGAAAAATACTAAAAAGAAAGCTTTACAATAACTGAAATGAAACCAATTCTTAAGAGAAAACAAAATGCATCAAAAAGTGAACTAATGGAAATGGCCCAGTATCCTTGCTGCTGAAAATGAAAAGAAAGCAAAAACTTGAAAAACAACTCAAACTTAAAGTAAAGCAGCTAATTCACACTACTTGAACTTTTTAGATCCTTTTCCCTTCGGCTCAATCTACCTGATGGGAAGTTATCATAAACAAGTTTAAGCAATATGATATTTAACTGTTCAAGAAAGTAAATTGCATAAGGAAACTAATCACACTACTTGAATTCTTCAAATCCTTTACCCCTCAGCTCAATCTACCTTGGGGAAGTAATCATGAACATAACAAGCAATATGATAACTAAATGTAAATTGCAGAAAAGAAATTAATCACAATACTTAGACTCGTGTAGTTCTTTACCATTTAGCTTAATCTACTTTATGGAAAGCAACTATGAGTAAGTAATATGACAACTAAATCACACTACAGTTAGTAATCTTCTGATCTCCTACTGATATAGTCATTTGACCACAGAAATAAATCATAAATTGTTAAGCAGTATGATATCTAACTAGCAGAAAAAGAAATAAACAAATAACAACTTGAAAAGGACAATGCTGAATGTAAACTGCAGAAAATAAAAGTTAGCAGGAAGGACAAGATGATCTCATATGCCAAAAGTTATTAAAAAAAATGAAAGATTGCCTGGGCTGCCTAAGAGAACCTGCAAAAAGAACTGATCAGTTTATAGCTCTAAGAAAACAAACGTAAAGATATGAACAACAGAGACATAAAACATATTATGTACAACTAATGGTAAAACAAAAGCATAATGAAACTAAACAAACACTTTACAGGGCTTCAGCGTACAGGGGCCCTCTGCCACTTCAGCCAATCAAATAATCACATGGCTATCTTCAGAAAGGTCTTCTCATGTATTTAAATCAACATCATATAAAACAGTGGGGCGATAAGATAACCAGCAGCGTGCGGAAATTACATAAATAGTTCAGAATTTCTATGCATCAAAAGTCTCTTTACAGTGTTCAACAACGCGTTATTTATAATGTAAAAATACTACAGTTAACTAATCAACTACTATGCTATTAACTGCGTGCCATAGACACGTAGATCTCTTCAGCCGAGATCTAGTGTAACTGTCGTTATGCTTCTTAAATCTTCGGAGTGGTTGGCTGTTAGATTCACTGTTCAAGAACGGTCTCCAGGTGTGCTGGTGCCTTCGTGAGCTGGGAACTAGGCCACGTATCATTCACATGCCCAAAACAGTGACGTGCCACCGTTAAACTCTTTGGTTGGCCTCGCCTTTGACTTTGGTTGACCGTGGACTCTAATGGATGATTTGGCTGGTTCGAAGCGACACGATCCATGTACATGCCATCTGGAGCTTGCCCATGTAGCTCGTTCCTTCAGAGGACACCTGGAGCATAGCTTTTAACAAAATAGCTGCAGAAGCTTGTGTTGGCTACAGAAACCTGTGCTGGCTGCAGAAACTGACAAGTTTCCGCAACTGCATGAACAAAAAACTAAAGCAAACAACAGACATCAGTATAGTCAGAAAACCATATAAACAGTCCTTTTTAGACTATAATGCAATGATTTAACCACTGGATGAGTGAAGTGAGTGGAGAATGAGGGTTAAGAGGGTGTGTAGGAAGGTGCAAGGTTGAGGCTCAACATCGGTCTCATTCCAAAATATCAACATCCATCATTGGATCGTCAACGAAGGGGCCTCCACATGTATCCTATCTAAAATCGTTTGGCTAAAATTAGGATCACATGAACTTAAGACTTCTAACATAACACTCAAAGCATACCATGGATTCCCTTCAACCCCCGTCGATTTATACCCTAGCATGCTAGTTAAGTTGGATGGAATTTTTTTTTTAATTGACATTAAATTACTAGTCGCCCAAGTGAATTACAACATCCTACTAGGACGAAGCTATATGTACTAATTTCTCATAGTCACCTCATCGGTGTTATGAATAATGATGTTCCCCCATTACAGAAATACCATTACCATTGATCAACTTACATAATACGAGAAGGCAACCTGACCCACACCAGATGGCATATTTCACATAGTCTCAGCCTCCAATGAGGTGATCACTACTTACGTTGAGCTCATCTTGGTCCAGTTTAAGCCATCAACTCTTATAGGAACATTCTGAGGAGACCCTACAATAAGGTAGGTGCTTGTCCCAAATACCGAAGCACCGGTGTGCATGATGACTTCATCAAACACCACCCAAAATAAAGAACCCATTTTTGACAATAATAACAATGTTGTTACCAATCCAAATCTCTTTCGTAACTCTATCACCAATACACCCTTATATCCACCATTGGGTTTTGTCTCACGCCAAGTCATCACAACACTCACATTTTCTAACATAGCACTCACAATACTAATGTCGTATTTGGCCCCCAGGGCCACGCAATATAGCACAAGTTACATTGCAACAGGGCCATCCCTATTCCTCCTCATGACAATATGACAACCCCTATATTGCATACCCAGGTAGCCCCTACACCACAATTAGTGTTGGTACCAATGCCAGCTGAGGAAAAACCAAAGGAAAATAAAAAGTTGTAAAGGCGGAAGTCTCAAATGCTCCCTCCTATATGGTCCCTCAACCTTCCGCCTTGTGTGAAATCACATAGCACCCCATCAATAAGTGCCCTAAATTAAAAGAGCTGAAATCTCTACTACATACCCCCGAGGAGCATGTAAACCCTCCAATCCCTATCAAGAGGAAGAACATACAGACACACCTTAAACAAGTATGCACTAATCATGCATGTTCCATTTGCGCAGAGTATGGGCATTACACCCATCATTGCTCTGAAGTTCCTCGATACTGTGATGCATTAGTTGTGCTCACCCAATCCAATTCCCCATTACTCTTCTCAGAGGATGGGTCCAAAAATATTTTTTACGTCGTAAGAGAAGAATCTTCTTGATTCTCCCCTTCGTCAGGTCCGTAAACCTCCACCCATGATTGGAGGTGATCTCAACAAACACATACCACACCGTCATCTACCTGTTCTTTGTGTGATGCATCAGAACATTTAATCAATCAATGCCTTGTATTATGGGCATTCCACCAATTATATCCAGTTCATCACCACGCAACCATTGATATCAAGGTATAAGAGTCACACTTTCCAAATTTGTGTCGAAAACCATCACGTGTGACATTGTCAACATCTTTCTCACTTTTGTCCATTATTAGGATTCATGTGGTGATTTATAGTAATGAATTATGATTTGGTAAGAGTCCATACTAAACCATCAAATCATTCGCTACCCACCGAGAATGAAGCATCTAAGTCCATTTTGTGTGTGTTTGAGGAGAAATGACAACCAACACAAAGTAGGGTCCATGCGATCACATCAAACTTCACCACCACCAATACAGATCAGAATCTCCATATTATAGCCAAGCATCAACATCACATACTATGAGGTAGGGATGTAAAATCTATACTGATACTACTCATAGCAATGAGGCATGCCCCATGTCACATACATTTAGGTATCTTAGGATTCAAAACCAGTATCCTATGGGAGAAGCCATCCTTGCTCCCTATACACAAACAACACAACAAAAGCTTCCTCCCAGAAAATCGTAGTTACCCATAACTTATACTCTACCACCACCCAATGCTGATGATACACAACACCATATACAATTTATTTCCACATCCATATGAACCATGATCTAAACTATATGCTCATCATTTTTTATTGTCAAGACTGCAAAATCCACCCCAAAGTTCGTACCAACTCCGATGTTGCAAAACCACCCAATCTACACTTTATTAACCTCTATGGGTTATACAGACTCAAGTGACGAATCATATTATTTCTTATCTACTAGAACAACCATGACCACATTTTAGTTTCAAGACCTAGCACACCCAAAATCAACTCTGGATAATCTTTTTCATTTAGATGAGGATATTCTTGAAGCCATGATATAAATTGAATGCTTATATCTCATCCACATCTAATGCTTACAGTTCATGACCTATGCCTAGCAGCAGTCTCTTGTATCCTTTGGTTGCATCTTACATCTCACCATCAAAACACATCACATCTTTTTCCATGCCTATCAAAACCTACTCACCCCCTTCCTGGTACTCCCATTGACTCTAGGACCATCACCATTAGTAAACATCTTTTGACCACCGCCTTTGGCACATCAAGCTCGAACCTTAGGATATCCATCCATACCATCCTATATCAACAACCTGACTATCATAATGATAACTGACTCATGTTATGAAAAACTATTCCTATCTCACATTGATTTCCTGACTCAACATGTTGGGTAGTTGATGCCCCTTTTCCTGTCGACTTCAACTAATGTATTGCAGGAAGGAGGTAGTACCTTGCATACTCCCCCACATTAAAGGGGATATCCCTAGGTGGCATAATGGGAACCATTATCACCCACTAATGTCATCGGTCCCCTTTACATTTGACAACAACGGAAGAATTCATGTCAAGGTGGTGTCGTGCATAGTTAGTGTTGCAGTATCATCCATTTCATCGAAGACCCCTACATCACTAACAACCTCATTCAACAATGCTTGCATTATGATACGAGTGAGGTACACACAGCCGAAGACATGTGCATACCATAACATCTGAGTCAGCAATTCTTCAATTTGTTTATGCATAAGAGAACCATATTACACCTATTGGACCAGAAAATGCCCTTGAGAGTGTTGGCAATTATCATTGTCAGATATCAACACATCAACAACCACAATGTTGACTGGATCACCATTGGTCTTTCTCCATATTGTAATCAAGTTTCATTGGCCACCATAACAAGCATGGGACATGACCATCTCATATAGACACATTTTGTATTCTCAGTTTTCACCAGAGCATGGTTACCATTGATACTTAGTGAAAGGGTGTTTCTCTACTCATCTCCACAAAAAGCTATCCTCTCTCCCAAAAAGTCAATCAGACAAACCATCATAAAATAAAAGGTAATGTATTTTAGTTATAAGGTTCCTCCTAACTCATACAGAAGATGGAAACTGTTAACACTAAAATATCATACACCTGTTGGTACAATCCACAAGGAAATAAAAGTGTGTAGCAGAATGCACAGGTGGACATTTTCTAGCTGAATACATTATGAAGTAAAAAAAAAAAACAAAGTTCTCCTAGGTCCAAAGTTCACAAAGGAAAAATAATTAAGATCGCGCATTTATTTCTTTGATAAATGCGTGTATGCCGGATAAACCCTAAAGCCACGCAATTGCATAAAATGATGACTCAGCAATCCAGGACCACTTTACAGACTTCGGGTTGATTCTCCGACATGATTTCAGTCCAGTAGAGTCGAATTCGATTCACCATGGAGATATGCAGCCTTCAATGGAATCACCTTGTCCTACTCATTTGACTTTATCATACAGTAGCAAGAGAGGGAAGAAGGATTCAAAAATTTTATATATAAACAAGCCTGGGAGAATCAAAACATGAGACATTGTTAGGCTAGCCAAATTCATTTTTGAGAAAACAACCATTGCATTGTTGAATCCAAGGAAGTGAAGACCACTAGGATGTTGGTCATATTTTGTCTAAGAATCCAAACATCATGATGAGCCTCATCATTGGGTAATTATATGGGCCTTAATTCACCTCCTAGCTTAGTAAAACCAACTATTCTCATAACTTATTGCATACTTTTGATTATATTTTGTTTATGAGATGAGTTAGAGTTGGATATTTTGCTTTGTGGTCTAATTTGCATTTAATGTAGGATTAAATGATAAAAGCAAGGAATTTTGGAAAAGACCATGGTCAAAACTCGAATGGGATAAGGGAGAGGGATTATAGGAGGTAAATCCTCCACATTTACTACCCTTCCATTTGAATATTCCTCCATTAGCTCGGAGTGTAAACAACCAAATCATGATGACTAGAAGGCAGTCGAGCAAGTGAAAGACAAAGCACCAGTTTATCTCGAGTTTGGGAGCCGAGCCTCCCTAATTTTAAGGAATACGTTGGAGACTTTAGATGTATAAGTAGAGAGGCCTAGGACCCTAGTAGGATTCAGATTTTTATTGTAAAACTCTACTCTATTTTTGAGCTGCAAGACTTGTTACAGTTTTTGATGTAATCCAATATTTTAGTAAAAAGAATAGTTTTGTTTTGAGCCAGCACTGAATTAAATGAGAGGGCTGAAGTTCTTAGGTTAGGGCCCAACCCTAGCATCTAAGTCTCCTCTTTATTGTACATGTATGCTAGTATAGGTTCATAGTTTAATTTTTCATTTTCTTAGTATATGCATCCATTACAGCAGTGTAGATTAGATTGGATGCATGATAGTTTGCTTCCATTTGTGCCTTCTTTCAAGTAGCAAGTTAGTAAGGAGAATAAGGATCACCATAAGGTTTTCAGCAGGTGTCTCAGCCTCACTTCCTCCCTCTGGGACCATGACTTGAGGAAGGGACCCTTCAACAGCCCCAAAAACACAGATTTCTAGTTCTTGGATGAGCCTTGGAGTTTGTTGTTTTTGATTTACTATTTGGTTCATGTTGCAAGTCATATTTCATTGTCATCTTTTTCCATCTCCATTTTTGCATTAAGATCTCACTCATGCTTTCATTCCCTTCAGCAACTTTCTTCATGCATAATACATGCAATTGATTCATGCTTTTCTAATTTATGAAAATGTATCTTGTTGCATAATTCTTGCAAGACACAGATGTTTCAAGAAAAGTAGGTACTTCAGGAGGAGACCCAAACTCCATCACCAACAACCACCTTCCACTTCATCCACCTTATCCATCTCTTGTTCCACCATCACCCTTAATAGTTTTTTTTATCATTTTTCATTTAAATTCCCCTAGTTAGATTGAGTGAATCTAGCCATCTCTTATATTGGATATTGACTCCCGAGTTCTCCTAGACCTTCTAACACCCCATTCCATTCATCATACACCTTTCCCAAGCTTCCCAACACCTCCAACACCTCATAATTAGCTTTCAGTTGTATCTTGTAGGTTTCCTGTAATTCCTACAGGATCATCCTATAGGATCCTAGTACATCCTATAGGCTTTCCTGAAATGGCCTGTGTTGAGGCCAAATTGATGGGAAACATCTAAGAAGTCACACAAGGCCTCCTAGGACCCTTCCACACCATCCAACCACTCCATAAACCTTCTAGCCATCCTCCATCACCTTCCATTCATTTCTCACATCCACAAGAACAATTAATTTGCATACTTGATTTTGCCAAAAAAACCAAAAAAGTGAAGACAGATTTAGTTTAGCATTTTTCTTACATCCTAGTATGCTTTGATGCTCTTTATTTCTACAGCCTAGAAAATAGGATTTGTTTAGTGTTGATTTAACAATTCTTCTTAGCATAGCTATTTAATTGCTTAGTTAAGGTATGGTGTGATGTAGAATTACAGGTTATTTTCTTCATTACTATAGTAGAGTAGCTCTCTTAGAGTAGATTTTCTCTTCTTCCATCAAAGAATCAAGCTTCTTCTGACTCTATAGAAGTCTGGCTTGGAACCCCTGGGGTCTCTCCCTACACAGATAGTAACAACAAGCAGGACCTTCACTTTTACTTGTGCATACAACATTGTCACCTCCAAGTTTGTACGAACCCCAGGTTGATAAGTAAAGCTGGTAGCCCAAAAGTTGCAGCATCCTTGCTGCAATACTGACACTCATCACTTTTTGGTGTTGTTACCAGTGATCTAGAATTCATCCAGGATAAAGAATGAAAGGTATTACAGACTCATGTGCATGGATGTGCCTATGTTACTTATGCAACAGATCGATAAGATTGCTAGAATACATAGACACTAAGGCAATCAGGAAAAAGATAATAGTCAAACATGTAAACAAAACAAGTTTAATAAGGAGTTCACCCAATGCTCCTGGGCTACATCTCCAAGTCTAGCCTTTCAGTGGTGGCCTCTCTATTATGTTTTCAAGTAGAGTTATTGAAACAGTAGGCTCGATTCGAGTCTCACCAACAGAATGTAGTCAGTAGGAATGGAGTGCACAGACTCTCCTTACTGAAACTTCGACCTCTGAGGGTCATAGTAGTATGACAGGCCTATACCGAGGAGCTTGCTTGAACCTCTCAAGCTTTCAATGGAGTACACAGACTCTTTGACTCTCTCTAGCTCTGTCTAGGTCGATGCTACCTTCAGGGCAGCTCGGCTTCTACTCTCTGTTATCTGCTACTAGCTTTCTGTGTCTCTTCACTGTCTGCCTCTTATTGTTCTGCTTTTGTCAGTTCTTGGCTTTAAAGCCAGTCTGCTCTTTGACAGCTCATTTCCGCTTCCGAACCTTCTGGTTTCCTTTCCTTTGTCTGTTCGAATTCCTCTACTTTGCGTCATCATCATGGGGAAACACCTTGCAGGGAGGTGGCCACCTGTTTGCTAACAAGCTGGGTGTCAGATTCCCTGAATCATACTCGAATGGCTGCTAAATCTATTTTCTAACTCATCATCCACGTCAGACTTCAAATCCTTGTCATCTTGCTTTTTGACCTATCAAATATAGTCAGTCATCGGGATGTATCCCGACCGTCGATCTGGACCCCCCAAATCCTACGGTTGTCCTTCATATCGAGCGGACAAGTTGCACGACGTTTGCTCGTCTGATGCAGGCGATTTTCTCTCTCTTCTGCTGGACGCGTGTCGCTTGATGTGTGGCATCAGGTGGGACTCAGTCAAAATTGCTTACCGTCTCGAAGCCTTCCGATATACTGCTAGTTTTGGGGAATGTGCACTATGGAACCAAAATGGTTACTTTTCCGAGTTTTATAGTGTTTTTGGGTCCAAGTGTTTTAGGTCTTTCCTTCACTGAGGGGGATGCCCTGCGATTTGATATTAGCGCTTAGCTTTAATCGCGTATCAGAATCCACCTCCATTTCTTGATTTGGCCTTCAGTTTTGCCAGTTTTGTGCCATTGCGCTTTACCATGTGCCAATAGTCTGCGCGCTTTGACCGAGGGTCCTCGTTGCTCCGCTCTGGCCACAACTACAATTGTTATGAGGATTCCTTCCGATAGCTTCGATCTTTTCTAGGACTTGAATCTTTTAGCATAATTTGAAATAGTCTTGAAAACTTAGAGATTTTTAGGATCCAATTCGAATCACGACCTTCCCACTGAAAAATCTTTTGGACCACCAAAAGTTTGTTTTCTTTAAGCATTAATAAAGTGAGGGTATTTCTTTCTCGCTTGCTCAATTTCTATCCATTTTGCATTGCTTGGCTTTGAAAATCAACGTCACCTCTGTGTGTACTTCTTACCTTCCTATCCAGAATTGCATCTTCCTGCAACTCATTAAGATATTCAAGTAACAGATCATCAATAGAAGGCAATTGACTCTGCTCTTCGGGATCTTTAATTAATGAAGGTTCAAATAGTCTCAAGTTGTCTGCATTGACAATTGAGTGGATCTGCATGTAAGCTGGTAGATCAAGGCGAAAAGAATTCTCACCAATTTTCTCAAGTATCTTGAAAGGTCCATACCTTATTGGCTTCAACTTCTTACCTTCACCTTGAATCCTATCTTTGCTGATATACAGCCAGACATGGTCACCAACTTGGAAACTATGCTCCATATGATGCTTGTCATGCCTTCCCTTGTACTTGGCTTAGCTCTTTTCGAGATGTTCCTGTACTGCCTGGTGAATCTCTTGGACTTGTTCAATGAACTTGGTTACTTTGTCCACATCATTGTGTCCATCAACTACTATGTCTTTACCAAAGACAAAATCTAAGGGAGACCTTGGTGTGAAACCAAAACAGGTCTCAAAAGGAGATCTCTATGTAGAAGAATGTTTAACTTGGTTGTAAGCCTGTTGCACATAACATAAATGTTCATCCCAAAGTTTGGGATGCTTACTGCAATAGCCTCTGAGCAACTGGATCACTGTTTTGTTGACCACTTTTGTTTGGCCATCTGTTTGTGGATGAACAGTTGTGCTTTTCTTCAGCCTCGTGTCCATCAATTCCCACAAGCTTGACCAAAATTTCCCAACAAATTGGGTATCTCGATCAGATACTATGGAAGTGGGTAATCCAAAATGAACCCATACATGTTGAAAAAACAACTTTGCAGTTTGTTCAGCTATAATCTATTTGTTACAAGTATTAAAGTACAAATTTTTCTGAACCTATCCACAACAACATATAAATAGTCATGACCTTTCCTATATTTATGCATTCCTCCGGCAAAGTCCATGGAAACGCTTTCCCAAGGATGAGAAGGAACTGGTATGGAGTGTACAAGCCTAGTTTTCTATTGTTGGGCTTGCTTTTAGCACACATTGTACACCCTCTTACATATCTAGAAACTGTCTCATTCATTTTCAGCCAATAACAAAATCTTTGTAGCTGTGCAACCATTTTACTTACACCAAAGTGACCTGATATTAGAGAAGTGTGTGCATCTCGAATTATCTTTACTCTTTCAGTTTGTGGAATGCATAGCTTCCCACAATGATACAAGAGTTGGTCCTTAATATGATAATTCAATTCTTCTACTCATTTTCCTTGACTTAAAGTTGCATATATATATATTTAAAATCTATATCTTGAGCATATTGTTCAATGTAGCTCTCATGCAATACTAAATTATGCTTAAGTATAATAGATGCATTTATAATTGGTCTAGATAACATATCTGCAACTTTATTGTGTATGTCTTTTTTATATCTGATGACTAAATGAAACTGTTGTAGAAAACCCATCCATCTATAGTGTCTTGATTGCTGCAACTTAG
>APFE030104578.1:10963-82008 GCA_000404065.3 Pinus taeda | reverse complement strand
CAACTTAGTTTGGGAGTGTAGATATTGAAGTGGTTGATGATCAATATGTATAACTATCTCTTTTCCCATTAAGTAATGCTTCCACTTTTTCACACTCTGTACTAATGCATACAATTCTTTATCATATGTAGGATATTTAACTACTGCAGAATTAAAAGTCTCAGAATGATAACATATGGGTTTACCGTGCTGCATCAACACTGCTCCCATGGCATAGTTACTGACATCTATTTCAATCTCAAATGGTCTTTGAAGATTGGGTAGTGCTAGTATTGGTGCTATACTAATCTTTTCTTTCAAGGTGTCGAAGGTTTTTTGCTATTTTCCTCCCCACTGAAACACCTTGTTCAATCCTATTAAAGCATGTAAGGGAGCTACAATTAAGGAAAAGTTAGAAATAAACTTTCTCCAATATTGTGCTACTCTTAAGAAGCTTCTAATTTCTGTAGCAAATTTGGGTTTAGGCCAGTTTACAATGACTGCAACCTTAGAGGGATCTATCTTCAATTCACCACCCCCTACTATATGTCCCAAATAATTCAAAGATGTTTTGCCAAATTCACATTTTGAGAGGTTAACATAAAGTTTTTCTCTTTTCAAAACATCTAGTGTCTGCTTAACATGCTTTAAATGTTCTTCCCATGTTTTGCTAAATATAAGAATGTAATCCAGATATACAATAACAAAATCATCAAAAAAGGGTTTGAGTACATCATTCATTACTCTCATGAAAGTAGCAGGAGCATTAGTTAAGCCAAAAGGCATAACTAGCCACTCATACAATCCCTGCTTTGTTTTGAAAGCAGTCTTCCATACATCTTGTTCTGCAACTCTGACCTGATGATAACCACTATGCAAGTCTAACTTGGAAAAATAAACATCTTCTTTTAACTGATCTAATAGATCATCTATGCGAGGAGGGGGATAATGATTTTTGATCGTTATCTTATTCAGTGCTCGGTATTCAATGCACATTCTCCACGAGTCATCTTTCTTTTTCACCAAAACAATTGGAGACCCACATGGTGATGTGGTAGATCTGATGAACCCCTTCTCGAGCAACTCCTGTACCTGCCTCTTGATTTCTGCATTCTCTAAAGTAGACAACCTGTACATTCCGATGTTAGGCAATGGAGCATCTTGGTGCAAATTAATATCATGTAGTATTTCCTTTTTGGGTGGCAAACCCTTAGGTTCTTGAAACAATACATCATATTCTGAAACAACTTTTTCTAAATTAGCTTGTTGTTTAGCATCACAACCCTCAAATACATTGGTTTTATCAGCTTTCTTTTCCTTTAAATCCATCAGTAAAAATTGTTTGCATGAATTTACAGTTCGTTTCATCTACCCTGAGTTTATGAGAGTATAATTATTCTTGAGCTTATATGCTCTTACAATATATTTGATTCCATCTTTAATGAGTAGATACGTATTCACAGCTCTATAGAAAATATCTTTTCTATCATACAAGTAAGGAATTCCTAAAACAATTCCACATATATCCAGAGGAACTATATCTAACTCAACCTCATCTACAAATGCTGACCCAAAAGAAAACTTAAGTTTACATTGTCTAGTCACTTGTAGTTTTGCTTTATCACATAGCCAACCTAATTGATATGGTTTGTTGTGAGGTGTGCTTAGTAATCCCAACTTCTTTACAATTGCTTTAGAAATTAAATTTACTTGTGAGCCACTATCAAACAAAGTATCAATCTTTTGATGATTGGAAATAACTTGAATATGAAAAATCTCATGTCGTTTTCTCTCATTTTCTTCATTATCAGTAGATTGTGCGGAATTACTAGTAGATGCTTCAGAAGTTTTACCTTTTATACCTGTGGCTGTGATTGTTGCTTCATCTCCTGAGTTTTACCCCAAATCTTTTTTAATAGTTGCAACAATCTTCTTCTTCTTGCCCTCGAACTTCTTAGGTTTAATCTTCGGATGTAGAATCCAACAGTGTTCATCATCATGCCCATCCTTATTACAATGGGTGCATGAGGACTTGCTCTTATGTACAATGTTTGTCTTCCTCTCTTTCCATTTTTATTTTCTTTTCTCCTTATTTTTGCTTGCAGTGGGTTGGGATGATCCCCCAACTTCCTGGTTCCCATTCTTACCTCTAGCTTCTAGATGCGTAGCCTGAACGGATACCTCGCCTACGCTAGTGGGATTAAACATGACGATAGTGTGCCTCATGTAGCTATGTAGACCACCTATGTACTTCAACAGAGTCTCGGGCGAGTCTAAAAAAATTCCTAGAATCATAGCTCTTTTCCTAAATTCTTGAGTTTAACCTTATACACTTTTCCCTTTTAGTTGTCGAAGAGTTTTCCAGCTCATCATGGCTTGTTGCATGTAGGCTAGTGGATAGAATTTCTTTTTAATTGCAGAAACAAATTCACTCTAGATAGAAAGAATCTTACCATGTTTCTTCATCTCAACTTGTGTCTTGCCTTCCCACCATAACAAGGTAGTGCCTCTGAGGTGTAGGCTAGCCAGCTGAATCTTACTCTTGTCTGAGTCAATGCTCTGCACTCTGCAATAAACATTAATCTATCTAGTCCAATTATCCAACTTCTCTGCATTCAACTCTCCATCATATATTGGTAAATCAAATTTAACATCTAATTTAATCAAAGATGTCTTCTTTTTATGTTCAGGGCTATTAGGAGGCGTGAGGAATTTTTCTTCTTTCCCTTTGCCTTTGGAGTGGTCATGGAGGAGAGATTCTTCCACTCCTTTGTCTTGTTTGGAGTTTGATGCATCTTCATCTCTATTTTTCTTATAGTCCCTATACATTTCCTCCACCATGGATTTCAAGGTCATAAAACTATCCATGAACGGGGGGTCTGATTCCAAGGGATTTTCTTCTGACATTTTCCTCTTAGAATAGACTCTTCCAATTTCCAAGTTAGTTTCAGCCAATTTTCCTTCTCCTAATTTAAGCTTTGATCTAGTTAGCATTCAACAACAAAATCCATCACAAGCTTGTCTAACCTTAGCAAACCTAAGCTCTGATACCACTTGATCTGGAATTTATCCACGATAAAGAATGAAAGGTATTACAGACTCATGTGCGTGGATGTGCCTATGTTACTTATGCAACAGATCGATAAGATTGCCATGATACATAGACACTAAGGCAATCAAAGAAAACATAATAGTCAAACATGTAAACAAAACAAGTTTAATAAGGAGCTCACCTAATGCTCCTGGGTTACGTCTGCTAGTCCAACCTTTTAGTGGTGGCCTCTCTATTATATTTTCATGCAGATTTATTACAACAATGGGCTCAATTTGAGTCTCACTAACAAAATGTAGTCAGTAGGGATGGAGTGCACAGACTCTCCTTACTGAAAATTCAACCTCTAAGGGTCACAGTAGTATGACAAGCCTATACCGAGGAGCTTGCTTGAACCTCTCAAGATTTCAATCGAGTACACAAACTCTCTGACTCTCTCTGGTTCTATCTGGCTCAATGCTGCCTTCAGGTCATCTCGGCTTCTACTCTCTGTTCTATGCTTTTAGCTTTCTGCGTCCCTTCGTTGTCTACCTCTTGTTGTTCTGCTTCTGTCAGTTCTTAGCTTTAAAGCTAGTCTACTCTTCGACTACTCATTTCCACTTCTTGGCCTTCTGGTTTCCTTTCCTCTATCTATTCGAATTCCTCTGCTCTGTGTCAACATCATGGGGTAATGCATCGCAGGGAGGTGGAAACCTATTTGCTATCAAAATGGGTGTCAGATTCCCTGAATCATACTTAAAGGGCCATTAAATCTATTTGCTAACTCATCATCCACATCGGACTTCAAATCCCTGTCATCTCGCTTTTTGACTTGTTAAATCTAGTCAGTCATCAAGACGTATCTCCATCGTCGATCTGGAGCCCCCAGATCCTATGGTCATCCTTCATATTGGGTGGTTTACCCATCCAATGCGAGTGGTTTTCTCTCTCTTCCACCGGACGTGTGTCGCTCGATGTGTGGCATTAGGCAGGACTCAGTGAGAACTGCTTACCGCCTCGAAGCCTTCCGATATCATGCCGGTTTTGTGGAATCCATGCTATGGAACCGAAACGGTTACTTTTTCGAGTTTTATAACATTTTCGGGTCTGAGCATTTCGACGCTTTCCTTCACTGAGGGGGATGCCCTATGATACGAGATTAGTGCTTAGTGCTAATCGCATACTAGAATCCACCTTCATTTCTTGATCTGGCCTTCGGTTTTGCTAGTTTTATGCCATTTCACTTTACCGTGGGCCAACGGTCTGCGTGCTTCGACCGAGGGTCCACGTTGCTCCGCTCTGGCCAAAACTTGAATTGTTATCAGGATTCCTGCTGATAGCTTCGATCTTTTCTAGGACTTGAATCTTTTAGGATAATTTGAAACAGTCATGAAAACTTAGAGAGTTTTAGGATCCAATTCAGAACATCTGGGGAGGTGTCTTACTAGAATGTGATTACTGCTTTCTTTTCTTCTATTTCTTGTCTTCAATATTCTGCTATTAGTTTATTTCTACAAAAGTAATATAGTTTCTTCTTTTCTTTCATTGTCTGTTCTCTACTTTCCTTTCCATTTTGCAAGTAGGATTTCAATTCAGCAAGTAGCTTTTTCATTATGTTAGTGATTTTTATTCAGTCAACAATTGCATTTCTACAAATAATTTCCAGTTTAAAAAATATATACAAGACCAACCCAAAAACATTTCCTTTCATGCCTCTTAGGAATAGGGACAACCTAGGAATTGTTTTCCAAATACCTCCACTGCATCCCATAGTCAACCTTCTCTCTTCTTCGGTGGCTGTGACTTGGAGGAAACTTTAGGTGAGGAACCTGACATATTTGAAGAACCTACAGGGGAAGAGGAAGAAGAGGAACCCATTCCTACTGATCCAATCGCTGAAAACCGAAATGACAGAGGGAATAGAGAGAGAATTGATGGTTCCTGCCCCATCAGGGAAGCCAACTCGGACACTAAGATGAAAAATATAAGCCCCTCTACCTTACCTCATTTCCATGGCCTAACCACGGAGGACCTCGACACTTTCCTATTTTAGTTTCTTCTTATACGCCGAACCTATGACTATACAGATGATGAAAAAAATTTAAAACTATTTCCATCTACCATCAAGGATCTAGCATTGCATTGGTTCATGGGCTTACCTGGAGATAGAATCACAACTTGGGCTCAGATGCAGTAGGCTTCTAACAACAAATATCGGGACTAGTGTAGGTCAATGGATACCAAAGAATAATTTTTTAGGATGACCATAGGCCAGGATGCATCCTTAGAAGACAATGAAAAAAGATTCTAACTCAGGTACAAAAGGGCTAGGTGCATACTTGACCCTGAGTCACTAAAGCTAGTCTTGCTCAGGGGAGTAAGAGAATATCTTCTAGATACCTTACATTTCTTAACAGGAGGAGATATATACCAATTACCCTATGAGGATATCAAGACTGTCTTTAGAAACCATTTTAGGGTGCCCAGGAAAAATGGTAGGGGTAGCCAACCTATGGCCAATACACCATGTTCCAACTCATCCATCAAGGGTGAAATTGGAAATATGCTGGAAGATTTCAAAAGTGAGATGTTGCAAACCCTTGCCTTGCAAATGGACACCATGAACATTAAAAGGAAGCAAGAGGAAGTAGAGAGAGCCTTGGTCATATTTTTTCCTAGATGCACCACAAGGCATCCTAGGAATGAATGTCCATTGAACGGTATTGAAATTTTCTCGGTCTGTGAAGAAAACCACTCCACAGATAAGTGTCCTTCTTTACCTGGACTCAAAGTTGTATATCAAGGAGTTGAAGGGGTCATTGAGCAACTTTTCTACATTAACCAAAGGAGATCTCCTAGGCCTATATCATACCAATAGGGCATGCAAGGATCATCCCATGCATATTACAATCCCAACGAACCCTCAACTATACATTCTTTGGGACCCCCTTCTCATCCTTCCTGGTCTACACCCCCTCCTTGGTCCTATGCATCTTAGTATCATTCCCAACCAACTAGCCAGTCATTTCAACCTTACGCTCTGCCACAACCTCAGTGGAATACACCGCTCCACGAGTGGAGGCCCCAATACAACATTTCCCCAGCTCTATTGCCTCCACCACCCACCCAACCACAACTCCTAAACTTCGCTCCACCCAAGAAACCCCAAATGCCTGCCCAGCCAAATCTGAACCTGAACAATATGTAGGCTCAGCAAGTATACAATGGAGAAACATCATATCTAACTTATGCTGTGGAAATCCAGGAGATTAGCCTAAGATCTATGAGAGTCTTCCCAGGTAACCAACCTCCCCCTCTTCCTAGGGAGGTTGATGAAGAAACAGAGGAAAGTAACCTTAAAATAAATCCACCCTTTCCTGAGAGATTGGCTCGACCACTCCAGCCTACCCCAAAAGAAACTGAACTTCTGGAAGAATTGAAAAATTAATGTGTAAAGATCCCCCTTCTCTAGGCAATAAAAGATGTTCTCATTTACAACAAGTTGATTAAGGAGAAATGCCTCAAGCATCTAGGGAGGCTAAAAATGGATTCCCCTACCATTAATGTCGTTGGGCAGCTATCCGACTTAATGCTAGGGGCAGGTAATATGTCAAAAATATTTGGACCCTGGAAGCCCTATAGTAGATGTGCACATCAATGGCACCATTTCTCCACACACTCTGATCAATCTTGGGGTTGCCATTAATGTAATGACCAAGGACACCATGCTCGAGCTCAACATCCAAGGGTCATTGAGGAAGACCACAATAGTTCTCCAACTTGCAGATCATTCCACAGTAACCCCTGAGGGAATTATGGAGGATGTGATGGTCTCCATTGACTCCTGGGAGTACCCTATAGATTTTCTAGTTCTCCATCCTAAGGGTAAGCTTACTGGTTATCCTCTCATCCTTGGGAGGCCATGGCTGGCCACAACCGATGCTTACATCAGTTGTAAAGCTCAGAATATGACCATCAAGAACGGGCATATGTTCAAGAAGTTAGTCCTATACCCTCCTGCTCAACCTTCTCTAAAGCATGATTTACCTTTATGGTTGGAGGAGGAGGAAGAAGATGAGGTTTATTCCACCCAACTTTATGCTTTGGAAGTGACCATGGGAGGAGGACAACAAAATGAGGATCACTTGATTAAACACCTTCTCCAAAGTCCAACTCCCAATTCATTATCATATGAAGAAGAAGTAAGCGAAACCGAGAAAAGCCATCCAATTGACCTATGCTTGGTTGATTCCAACCCACTCCATGTCAAAATGATAGAATTTGGTCCAGAGAAAACCTTGAAAATTAATCCATGTCTTTCTACTCTCGAAGAGGAGAAGCTATGCAATATGTTAAAGGAAAACATAGAAGCCTTCACTTGGAGTTACAAGGAAATGAATGGAGTACACCCCTCAGTGTGTACTCACCACATATACATCAAAGAAGGTTGCAAGCCAATCTAACAACCACAAAGGAGGATGAATCCAGCTCTTAAAGATATAGTCAAAGAATAACTGCAAAAAATGATAGATGCAGGATTCATTTACCCTATCTCTGATAGTGAGTGGGCATCCCCTTTAGTGTTAGTTCCCAACAAGAATGGTAAGTGGACTATTTGTGTCAATTACAAGGAGTTGAACAAAGCCACAAAGAAGGATCATTTTCCACTACCCTTCATTGACCAAGTGCTAGATGAATTGGCACAGAAAAAGTTTTTTTTCTTTCCTAGATGGATTTAGTGGGTATAACTAAATCCAAATCTGCCTAGAAGACCAGGATAAGACAACATTCACTTGTCCTTGGGGTACTTTATCCTATAGGGTCATTCCTTTTGGCCTATGCAATGCTCCTACCACTTTCCAGAGAGCAGTCTTTAGCATTTCGCCGAATTAGTCCCTGATGCAGTGGAAATTTATATGGATGATTTTACACCTTATGGCTGTGATTTTGAAGAAGCCCTAATTAACCTAGGCAAAGTATTGCACAAATGCATTGAAATGCACCTGCCACTTAGTCCTGAAAGATGTGGATTCTTAATGACTGAAGGGACTATGCTAGGCGAGTAAATATCTCAGCAAGGACTACAGGTGGACCCGAACATAATAACCATCATCCAAGGGCTCCCACCTCCTCAAAATTAGAGAGATGTCAGGAGTTTCTTAGGGTTAGCTGGATACTACCGAAGGTTCATAAAGGACTTCAGAAAATTGGCCTCTCCTTTATTTGGGTTGTTGACCAAAGATTCTGAGTTTATATGGTAAAAAAGTTATCAAGAGGCCTTAGAGATTTCGAAGGGTAAGTTAACCACTGCACCAATTATCTAAGGCCCAAACTGGGCCCTTCCCTTTCATATTCATGCTGATGCTTCACACAAAGCCATAGGAGTAGCCCAAGGTCGGGTAGAGGAAAAAATGCCTTATGCCATCTATTTTATCAATAAGAACTTGTTAAAGGTTGAGCTAAATTATATAGTGACTGAAAAGGAACTCCTGGGTGTTGTGCATTCATTAAACAAATTCAGGCATTACATTACAGGCTATCAAACATTTGTGCATACTGACCATGCTGCAATCAAATATTTAATGAACAAACCAAATGTGAATGATCGAATTATAAGATGGTTTCTTTTATTACAGCAGTTTGATCTAACCATTGTTGATAAGCATGGTAAGGAAAATGTTGTTGCATAATTTTTATCTAAGGTAAATGTGCCTACAGGTGAAGTAGGAATGGTGGATGACCAATTAACAAATGAGCATTTGTTGGTTATTTCAATTCTCTTTCCATGGTTTGCTGATATAGCAAACTATTTGTTATCAGCATAGTTCCCACCAAACTTTCCCTCCAAAGAAAAGAGAAAGATAGTTTGGAAAAGTTCTCCCTTCACCAGGATTGGGGGCAATTTTTTGAAACTTGGCCCAGATCCATTCTTGAGAAGGTGTGTCAGGGAAGAGGAATTTTTGTACATCGTTCTGACCTGTCGTGATGGGCCTTGAGGAGGTCACTTTGGAGCAAAGAGGACAACATTCAAACTGTTACAAGTAGGCTATTATTAGCCCACTCTTCATCAAGATGTGAAAAATTAGACTAGTTAGTGTGATCGATGCCAGAGGATGGGAAGGCCTACTCCAAGAGATGAAGTTCCCCTGCAGCCTCAAGTTACTTTCGAGCCATTTGACAAATGGGGCATGAAATTCATTGCACCTATCAACCCTCCTTCAATGAAAAAACATTACATTATTGTGTGCACTAATTATTTGACTAAGTGGGCGAAAACCAGAGCAATTAAGCAACACCATAAGAGAAGGTTGCTGAGTTCATAAATTCTACAAATTTGGGTACCTTAGAGATCTAGTCACAAACCAAGGCATCCAGTTTAACTCCAACATGATTGAAGACCTACTCAGCCATCACCAGATCAAGCATAGGACCTCCACTCGCTATCGTCCACAAGCTAATGGGCAAGTAGAGGTGAATAATAGGGCACTGGAGGGCATCTTAACCAAGGTAGTGAGCAACAATAGGAAGGATTGGGCAAAAAGACTAGTTGAGGCCACCTGGGCCTATAATACCACATGGAAGACCAGCACTAGATTTAAACCCTATAAGATGGTCTATGGGAAAGAGGCCTTGTTATCCATTGAGTTTGAATATAACACGTTAAGGATGGTATTCGAACTAGATTTGGATCTCAGTCATGCACAGAAAGAGAGATTGTTGCAATTGAATGCTAGGTGTGGAGCCGGATTATCTTTTGTATTCAAAGGTATCGCCACATTGGACACCAGATTGTGATGGGGTGGCAACGCCGCCCATAAAATATTCATTGCAGGCGGGGTCCAAGGGAGATCTGATGGTAGAAGTTATGTTTAATTTAGGGTTTTTGGCCCTAGAAGGAAACCCCTCGCTATATCTGAGGGAATTGTATTGCCTCTATGTAGATTTGTATTTTGAGTGAGGAAGAGAGAGGAGATTGAAAGCGAAGAGGGAATTACAATGGATTTTTTGTAGGTTGTATCTATTTAGTATGTTGGATAATATAAAAGGAAGGATTGGTTGTTTCTTCATGGACGTAGCCCAAACTAGGTGAACCACGTATATCTATGTCTCTCTTGTTTTATGCATTTTCTATGTTTATATTTTTGCAATATTTTATGTGTTCCATTGCTCTGTAATATATAATTTTCTAACAACTGGTATCATAGGTGAAGGTCTATTTTGCTGATAAACTCGCAGGAGAGAAGGGTTCCTAGTTCGAGTGGGAGCAATGGCGGAAGATGGTAGGTTTAGAGTCGAAAACTTTAATGGCCAAAACTACCAGCTGTGGAAGATGCAAATGGAAGATTATTTGTCTCAGAGAGATCTGTACCAACCATTGAGTGGAAAAGAAAAGAAGCCGACAAGTATGACAGACATAGAATGGGATATTCTTGACAGAAAGGCACTTGGAACAATACGGTTGTGCCTAGCGGCATCGATAGCGTTTAATATTTCAAAGGAAATGACAATAGAGGGTTTAATGTCGACATTGGCCAAACTATATGAAAATTCCTTGGCCTCAAATAAGGTATTTCTTATGAAGCATTTATTTAATATGAAAATGACAAAAGGTGGATTTGTTGTTGATCATTTAAATGAATTTAATATAGTTACGAGCCAGTTAAATTCTATAGAGGTAACTTTTGATGATGAAGTTAGGGCTCTGTTATTTCTGTGCTCATTGCCAAAATGTTGGAATGGTTTAGTTATGTCCATTAGTAACTCTGTCTTTGGATCTAGTACTTTAAAGTTTTATGATGTTGTTGGTGCAATCCTTAGTGAGGAAATGCGATGGAAAATCTCCAGTGAGACATTAGGTAATGCTTTGACTGCAGAGACTAGGGGAAGACAAATGGAAAGACGAAAGAGCCCTGGATATCACAGTAAGTCAAGAAAAGGCAGATCCAAGTCCAGATCGGGGATAGTGTGCTACAAATATGGGAAGAAAGGACACCTGAAGAAAGACTGCAAGTCTCAGAATGGAAAAGAAGGAGACGCGCAACAAGAAAATAATCATGAAGTGAATGTAACAGGTGATGTGTTGGAAGATGCCTTGATTCTTTCTCTAGAAAATATTATTGATGCTTGGGTGGTAGATTCAGGGGCCTCATTCCATGCCACACCTGATAGGAAACATTTTCATGATTATGTTCAAGGATATTTTGGACAGGATCAATTGGGTGATGATAAACCCTATAAAATCATTGGAATGGGTATAGTTTTCATAAAACAACAAAATGGAAATGAATTGCTATTGTAGGAGGTAAGTCATGTTCCAAATCTGAAGAAAAATCTTACTTCAAAAGGGTAGTTGGGAGGGGAAGGCTATGTGACTACTTTTACAGATAAAACCTGAAAAGTCACTAAAGGATCCCTGGTAATAGCAAAAGGAGAAAAGGTTGGTACATTGTATTTATGCAATGGTATTTATAATTCTGTTAACACTTTAACCTCTACTAAGAAGATACAAAATTGTGGCATCATAGGCTCGGACACATGAGTGAGAAGGGGATGCAGATTCTTCACTTAAGAAATTTTTTGCTAGGTTTGAAGCATGTTGATTTACAATTCTGTGAGAATTGTGTTTATGGAAAACAGAAGAGAGTCAGATTCCTCAGAGTTGGGAAAGAAAAGAAGAGCGAAAAAATAGATCTTGTGCATACAGATGTATGGGGACTTGCTCAGGTATCATCTCTTGGTGGATCATGTTATTATGTTACTTTTATTGATGATGCAACCAGAAAAACATGGATTTATTATATTTGAAATAAATCTGATGTATTTGATACTTTTAAGAAATGGAAAGCTTTGATTGAAAATGAGACAAGAAAAAGGTTGAAGTGTCTCAGATCAGACAATGGGGGTGAATATTGCAGTAGAGTGTTTGATAGGTATTGTTTAGAGAATGGAATTCATAGAGAGAAGATTGTTCCAGGAAAACTACAAGAAAATGGTGTGTCAGAAAGGATGAACTGGACAATCATGGAGCATGAAAAGTGCATGAGATTGCATGCACAATTTCCTTTACAATTTTGGGCAAATGCTGTAGATACTGCTTTTTATCTAATAAACAGAGGGCCTTCGAGTTCTTTGGATAATGGTATTCTAGAGGAGGCATGGACAAGTAAAAAGGTAAACTACTCTTTTTTATATACTTTTGGTTGTGAAGCCTTTGTCCACATTAATAAAGAAAATAGAAAAAAACTTGAGGAAAAATCAAATAAATGTACCTTTATTGGATATGGTGTTAAATATTTTGGTTATCTCTTTTATGATTATGAAAAAATAAAATCATTAGGAGCAGAGTTTTCATATTCAATGAAAAGGTTTTGTATAAGGATCAACTGTAGGAAAAGAAATAGGAAAAATAAAACTACGAATACACAATGCTTGATGAGATCACAGAAAAGTGATGGTGCTTGAAAATCATAATGATCAACAACCAGAACAAAAACCACAACAACAGTAAGCACCTCAAACACCTGAAAGTGGTGTTAGAAGATCTACCAGGATAAGTAGACCCCCTGAACGATACTCTCCTTCATTATATTATGTATTGTTGACTGATTCTAGTGAACCAAAATGTTATGAAGAAGTAGTACAGGTAGAACCTAGGAAGAAGTGGGAGCAAGCCATGAAATAAGAGATGGAATCCTTAGCACATAACCAGACTTGGGACTTAGTTAGGTTGCCTGCAAGTGAAACAAAATTATAGAATAAATGGGTTTACAATTTGAAGGAAGAAGATGGAGGTAGAGAAAGGTATAAAGCTAGACTTCTGGTGAAATGATTTGCATAGAAAAATGGTATAGACTTTGATGAGATATTTTCTTCTGTTGTTAAAATGACTTCAATTAGAACTATTTTAAGTCTAGTAGCAGCTGAATATTTGCATCTTGAGAACTTAGATGTAAAGACAACCTTTCTCCGTGCGGATTTGGAGGAAGAGATCTAATGCAGCAACCATAAGGATATGAGGTAAAAGGGAAGGAGAAACTACTGTGCGGGTTGAAGAAGAGCTTCTATTTCTTAAAACAGGGTCCAAGGCAATGGTATCTAAAATTTGACAGGTTTATGTCTGAACAAGGTTATACTAGATGTCACTCTGATCATTGTGTTCATCTCAAAAAGAAAAATGATGGAAGCTATATTATATTGTTATTGTATTTAGATGACGTGCTTGTTGTAGGTTCTAACATGCAGGAAATAAATGTGCCCAAAATAAAATTGGCGAACTCATTTGCAATGAAGGATTTGGGTGTTGCAAAACAAATCCTTGGTATGAGAATAACTAGAGATAGGAAGAATCGCAAATTAACATTGTCTCAATTTGAGTACATAGAAATTTTGTTGAAAAGGTTTAGTATGCAGAATGCAAAACAAGTTAGTATACCTTTGGCTAGCCATTTCAAATTAAGTAAGAAGGAGTGTCCCAAGACGTAGGAAGGAATGGCTCATATGTCTAAAGTTCCATATGCATCAGTAGTTGGAAGCTTAATGTATGAAATGGTCTACACAAGGCCTGATATTTCACATGCAGTGGGAGTTGTAAGAAGGTACATGAACAATCCAAGAAAAGAACACTGGATGGAGGTGAAGTGGATTCTCAAGTATTTGAGAGGTACCACAAATAAAAAATTATGCTTTGGTAGTTCAAACATTGCTCTACAAGGATATGTTGATGCAGATATGGCAGGTGATAGAGATAACAGGAGGAGCACAACATGGCATGTGTTTACTGTAGGTGGAACAGATGTCAGTTGGGTCTCAAAACTGCAAAGTGTTGTTGCACTCTCAACAACAGAAGAAGAGTATGTTGCTACTATAGAGGCTAGTAAAGAAATGATTTGGTTACAAAGGTTTATGGATGAATTGGGTAAGAATTAGGAGTTGGGCGGGTTATACAGTGATAGCCAAAGTGCCATATATCTTGCGAAGAACTCTGCATTTCATTCCAACGCTAAACTTATACAGCTCAAGTACCATTTCATACGGTCAATGTTGGAAGATGGACAATTGAAGCTGGAAAAGATACACACTAGCCAGAATCCTTCAGATATGTTAACAAAAGTTGTAACCAGGGAGAAACTAAGAATCTGCTCAATTTCAATTGGTCTTCAAGTATGATGAAGAAGATGAGAAACAACTAGGTCCAAAGTGGAGTCATTGTCGAACAAATGATGCAGCGGTGGAGTCCCAATAATCAGTCTCCAAGTGGTAGATTGTTGGGTGTGGAGCCTGATTATCTTCCATATTCAAAGGTATCGACGCATTCCCAGTTTGTAATGGGGCGGCAACGCCGCTCGTAAAATATTCATTGCAAGGGGGTCCAGGGGGCAGCGCCCCCAAAGCTAAAAACAGATGTAAAATTGCCTTGTAACATGTTGTAATTTTGTAGTCAATATGAGTCATTCATTAGGTGGAGATCTGACGACAGAAGCTATGTTTAATTTAGGTTTTTTTCCCTATAAGTCAACCCCTCATTATACATGAGGGAATTGTATTGCGTCTATGTAGATCTGTATTCTGAGTGAGCAAGAAAGAGGAGATTAAGAGTGAAGAGGGAATTACAGTAGATCTGATGTAGGTTGTATCTCTTCAGTTTGTTAGATAATTTAAAAGGAAGGACTGGTTGTTTCTCCGTGGACGTAGTCCAAACTGGGTGAACCACGTATATCTGTGTCTATCTTCTTTTGATGCATTTTCTATGTTTATATTTCTGCAATATTTTATGTGTTCCATTGCTCTATAATATATAATTTTCTAACATTGAATGGCTTGGATGAATTCAGAATGCAGGCCCTCCTACATACAAACATAGTTCAGCTTTAGAGGAAGATTTTGCATAACAAACATGTTAACGAGAAGCAATTTCAGGATGGCGATTGGGGATTGTTATATGATTCTAGGTATAAAGACTTCAAGGGCAAGTTAAGGACAAGATGGGTCAGACCTTATGTTATGGAAAGATGCCATGATAATGGTTTAGTGCAAATCATAACTATAGATGAAGATGCCATTCTTGTGCTTGTTAATGGGCAACGATTGAAAACAAGAGACCTTTATCAACACAAGAGTTCACTGATAATATCAATAAAACAATGATTATGGTGGAGAAATTTCCAGCTCCTACCTCATCATGTCACTAAAAAAAAATAAGGACTAAGGTAAAAGCCTCCATGAGGCGCCTGAGTCCCATCTTTGGATTGAAAACCTTGTGAGGTAGCCTAATGATAAAGAAAAAAAAAAGAAAAGGAAAAAAATACAAAAAAAATAAGAGGATCCCTGGGTGAAAACCTCGCTTGAGGCATCCAGGGCAAATAGCTAGGGTGAAAACCTCTCTAAGGTGGCCTAGCTATTTTTCAAAAAAAAAAAAAAAAAAAAAAAAAAAAAAAAAAAAAAAAAAAAAAAAAAAAAACAAAAAAAGGAGAGAAAAATATATGTGTTATTTGCAGGTTGGCGAGAAAGACAACCAAGGAGAAAAAAGAGGATCCAAAGGGAACCTTTCCTCACACAAATTAATCTCCTCCACTCCTTACCATGCATCCCTCCATCATTTCTATCATTTTTTGACTCCATTGCTTCCATTTATGTGAAGATTGTGTTTTCTACAGGATCCCCTGTATTCCTATAGGATCCCCTTAAAACCTACAGGATGATCCTGTAGGAATTACAGTGGCCTGGAAAACCTACAAGAAGCAATCTGAGGGCACATGATAGGTTTTTTAGGTTCCTAAAATTCACCCTATGCATGATCTAACACCTCACCTCATCCACCATCATCATCCCTACACTTGCCATTCAAAACAAAAAAATCAGTTTCAACAGTTTCTACCAGTCTTCTTTAAAAAAAAGAAAAAAAAGGAGGAAAATAGAGAGGGATAAGAGCATTACCTGAGTATCCTTTGCTCTACACACACTCCTACTCCTTGCTTCCATTCATTACACCATCCTCACAAACCTAGCGAACAACATGATTAAAGAATTCTGAGGGAGAAGCAGCTACAAGACATCCTGTAGGAAATCCTGTAGCAGCCTATCCCACATAATGTCAATCACCAGCAACAAGTCTTCATTACAATGATCTAGCAGCTCCACAGGAGCAGCAACACCATATCTTCAGCCACAGACACCTACAAAAGCCAAGAAACCATTAGGAGATAGCAAGAGGAGGAAAAAGAATCGCATGCAGTAAATAAACGATGCAACACCTCTGATCTTTGACAACTGCAGCATGGCATCGAAACCACACGTAAGTATCCCGCTCAGTCACTCATATGCATCACGTAGTCAAAAAGTTGTAAGGGTTGCGAGATAGTTGGTTTATAAGTGAAAAGGTGGCCAGTTAACTTGGCCACCTTCATTCAGATAACAAATCAAGAATCGGGTGTCCTCTCACATGTGGCTACAGTCAACTCAAAGATAGAGGAGGTGTAGGACAAAAAATGGTTAAAAATATGGATCTACCATTCAGATAACAAATCAAGAATTGGGTGTCCTCTCACATGTGGCTACAGTCAACTCAAAGATAGAGGAGGTGTAGGACAAAAAATGGTTAAAAATATGGATCTACAAGGTGGGAGATGATTACGAGTAGTGGGAAATGATGAGGTGGTAGTGGGTACCAACAGTCCAAAAATGGGAACGTACCTCTGCTGCCAGCACACCACCTCACCCTGAAACACTATAAAGGGAAATAAAACATCGTTCCCATGCATTCATGCATTTCACCTCATCAAAAATCCCTCACTCAAGTTGCTCTCATAACCCAAGCAACCAACCGAAAGCAAAGATCCATTTTCTGCACAAAAATTCCTACAGGAGCATGAACAGGAATTCCTACAGGATACAGTCTACAGGATACAGTCTACAAGATAGGAAGATAAGGATTCAAAGGGGGATATCATGGGAATTTTCCACTGCAACCATTCTAAAGGGGAAGGCTCTAAAATTTCACTCCCATTTGCAAGAAAATGAACCAGAGATACTCTAAAATCTAGTGAAGTTAGCAACTGTGACTAGTGAATTACATACACGGTAAACTCTGTTTTCCTCGTGCATTTAAAGAACATTGTGTCAAACCTCTCATTTTCTCTTCAATTTCACCAGCAAGATGATAGGAGGGTTTAATAGGAGAGAGCCCACAAATGCTGTGAGAATACAAAAACACCCCCAAGTGCTTGAAATCTTTACAAGACACAACTGGATGAGGTTTTTCGAAAAATTCACAAGATATGATGATCAGGTGGCTCAATACTTTTCTCACTCCCTCACTCCACACAACAGAATCCATGCCACTATTTTAATAATATGCCTCACTATAGATCTCACCCTAGATCTCATCAACAAGGTCACCACACCTCCCCTAGGAAATCCATGGAGAAAAGAAGACAAAGGAGACGGTCAAGTGGAAAAAAGAAAATTCATTTTAGAAGGTGAAGAACTGACTCAAGACAAAAATGGAGTAGGGAGGGATAGTCTACCATACCCATAGAGTGAGGTAGGCTACCAACTCATCAAATATATCTCATGTGAGCGTAGATATAGTGTTGTTTGTTGCTATCATTTCAGGATCCTTGAAGAATTAAGATTTGGGGTAGAAACACGAGTACACCAAAGACTCAACATAACCTATTTCTTGTTGCAATCACTCATAGACCCCAACAACAAAGTGCAGGAATGGAGTTCCCAACAATTGGCTCACCATGGGTTGATTAGGATCCTCATTGAAGTTGCCCTCCAAAACCTCATAATCCCTATAACATGTTCAGTCTTCATGGACTTGCTAGCAGAGGATGACATCAAAACCCTCACTTATGATGTTAGTCCTACTATCAGTGAAGAGGAGGCAAAATAGGAAGAGGACGATACAGAGCAAGATAAGGATGATATGGATGAAGAAGAAGCTAACAAAGAGGAACATGATGAAGTGGAAGAACAAGAGGAAGAATATAAGGAGGATGATCATTAAATAGAGGAGAAAACTAAGGAGGAAACTGATATAGATGATGAAGATCCAGAAGAGGAAGAAGATACGAAAAATAGAGAGGAAGAAGGCATTGAAACAAAGGGGAAAGAACACAAGGAGGAGTCACCTAGGGTGTCTCAAGAGGCCACTGAGAGATAGGTAGCAACTTCCCTCACTGCTCTCAGGACCCTAGTTAAGCAAAAAGGAAAAATAAGGAGGCAAACCCCACTATATTTTAGAACAAGAAAGGACACAAGAATAAAACAAGGGAAGTCACAAACATCAACAAAAATTTCTATTGAGATTGAAGATTCCCCTACACAAAGAGATAAAATTCCTTCCCCTAAATCACCAATCATCTATGTAAGTAGGCCTAATTCTAGATCAACTTCCTCAAAGGGTAAGGAAATCCTATAGGATCCACAGAAAAACCTACAGGAAGCAAAAATAGTCCTACAAGATACTCTACTGAAACTACATGAGGCACACAAATTGGAATGCAAGGTAGGGGAGCAGTAAGAAACAAAATAAGAAGACCTAGAGACAAAGGAACCAAGCCCCCAACCTAACCTAGACTCCTATTACTGGTTTATTGAAGGAGGCAGGGTAATACCTCAAAAATTTTACATCCCATTGTTTTTCGAACTTGAGGAGGAGAGGGCTAGAACCCACCAATTGATGCAGATATTTGAATCAAAGGGGGTGGAAGACAATGGGCACATGGAGGAGAAAATCAAAAAAATAGGCAAAAAGCTAAGTGGATTAAGGGACAGAGAAGAAATAATGAGAAGCCAACTTGAGAGAGAAAATGCATGGCTGAGGGGATAACTATAGAAAAGAGAGAACCAACTAGCTTGTATTCCTAGCCTCTCCTTGGAGGCCATTCAGTGTAGGATGCCAACTAAATCCTATGCTATTTACCTCAAAGAACAATGCTTATTGTTTTAGATTAAGACACTAGCACAAAGGGGAACCATGCCATTTCAAGACTATATGGAGTTTATTGATCTTTGTGGTCAAAGTACACTAGAGGATAGGGCCGAAATGGCTGAGTTTTCTTTCACAACATAGCCCTCATAGACATAAATGTTTGGGACCCTAATGCCAAGCTAGGGGATCTACAATTAATGGCTTTGGCATCATGGATGAACTATGAAGAGTCAAGAGCTATATAGATGAAAAGAATATTGGCCAGAGAGAAAAATGAACCTCTTTTGATCAAAGCTGAACAATCAAATCCCATGGCCCTCATCCATACCCATAATTTGATTGCAAATGATCCTTAGCTGGCACCTAGATATCTTGCTGCCCAGGAGCAAGAAATTTCACATTTTGACAATATGTTTAGGATGCTTGGAGATGATAGTATACATGCTTGCTTAAGGAGATGGAACACACTGCCACATAGCTTGAAAATAAGAGAATATCACTCTCCTCAAATGTTGAGAGAGGCACTCAACAAGACACCTATGTATAAGCAATATATGTAAAGGTTGAAGATCAATTGGATAGGCCTAAAATTCAATCCACTACTACTCTTAGGGATGCTATAAGGGAGAAAAGAAGAAGAAGAAGAGAGGCAGTGGGAGGAAATAGAAAAGAAAGCAGGCTTATATGAACAAGAGGAAGAGACCACAATAGAGGCATGGGATGTCAGAGAGGCTACCAGAGCCATGAAGGATATGGATATTGACTAAGTTTCTCAGAGGATGAGCAACACTTTTAGTAGGGGGTGATGATGAGCCTCATCATAGGGTAATTATATGGGGCTTAATTCACCTCCTAGCTTAGTCAAACCAACTATTCTCATAACTTATTGCATACTTATATGAGATGAGTTAGAGTTGGATATTTTGCTTTGTGGTCTAATGTGCATTTAATGTGGGATTAAAGGATAAACGAAAGGAATTTTGGCAAATACCATGGTCAAAACTAGAATAGGACAAGGGAGAGGAATTATAGGTGGTAAATCCTCCTCATTTACTACCCCTCCATTTGAATATTCCTCCATCAGCTTCGAGTGCAAACAACCAAATCATGAGGACTAGAAGGCAATCGAGAATTGAAAGACGAAGCACTAGTTTATCTCGTGTTTGGGAGTCAAGCCTCCCTAATTTTAAGGAATTCATTTGAGACTTTAGATGTATAAGTAGAGAGGCCTAGGACCACGGTAGGATTCATATTTTTTATTGTAAAACTCTACTCTATTTTTGAGCTCCAAGACTTGTGACAGTTTTTTATGTAATCCATTGTTTTGGTAATAAGAATGAGTATTGTTTTGAGCCAGAACTAAGTTAACATAGAGGGTTGGAGCTCCTGGGTTGGGGCCCAACTCTAGTAGCCAAGGCTCCTCTTTATTTTACATGTATGCTAGTATAGATTCATATTTTAATTATTCAATTGCTTAGTATATGCATTTCCATTACAACAGTGTATATTAGATTGGTTGTGTGATAGTTTGATTCCATTTGTTCCATATTTCAAGTAGCACATTGGCAAGGAGAAAAAGGATCACCATAAGGTTGTCAGCAGGTGTCTTGGCCTCACTTCCTCCCTCTAGGACCATGGCTTGAGGAAGGGACCCTTCAACAGCCCCAGGAAAAAAAATTTCTAGTTCTTGCATGAGCTTTGGAGTTTGTTGTCTTTGATTAAGTATTTGGTTCATGTTGCAAGGAAAATTTCAATGTCATCTTTTTCCATATCCATTTCTGAAATAAGATCTCACGCATGCTTTCATTCCCTTCAACAACTTTCTTCATGCATAATACATGCAAATGATTCATGCTTTTCTAGTTTATGAAAATGTATCTTGTTGCATAATTCTTAGAAGACACACATGTTTCAAGAAAAGTAGGTACTTCAGGAGGAGACCCAAACTTCATCACCAGCAGCCACCTTCCACTTCATCCACCTTAGCCCTCTCTTGTTACACCATCACCCTCACTAGTTTTTTTTATCATTTTTCATTAAAATTCCCCTAATTACATTGAGCGAATATAACCATCTCTTATCTTGGATATTGACTCCTGAGTGCGCCTATACCTTCTAACACCCCATTACACTTATCATACACCTTTCCCAAGCTTCCCAATGCCTCACAATTAGCTCTCAACTGTATCATGTAGGCTTCCTGTAATTCCTACATGATCATCCTGTAGGTTTCTAGTACATCCTGTAGTTTTCCTGAAATGGCTCGTTTTGAGGCTGAATTGATGGAAAACCTCTAAGAAATCACAAAAGGCCTCTTAGGACCCTTACACACCATCCAACCACTCCATCAAACTTCTAGCCATCCTCCATCACCTTCCATTCATCTGTCACATCCCTAAGAGCAATTAATTTGCATACTTGATTTTGCCTAAGAAAACAAAAAAAAATGAAAACATATTTAGTTTAGCTTTTTACTTACATCCTAGTATGGTTTGATGCTATTTGTTTCTGCATCTTAGACAGTAGCATTTTTTTAGTTTTGATTTAGCAATTCTTCTTTGCATAGTTGTTTAATTGGTTAATCAAGGTATGGTGTGATTTAGCATTACAGGTCATTTTCTTCATTACTTTAGTAGAGTAGCTCTCTTAGAGTAGTTTTTCTCTTCCTCCACCAAATAATGAAGCTTCTTCTGACTCTATAGAAGTCTTGCTTGGAAACCCTGGGGTCTCTCGCCGGATGAACAATAACAACAAGAAGGACCTTCAATTTTACTTGTGCATACATCAATGTCACCTCCAAGTTTGTACGAACGCCAAGTTGATAAGTAAAGCTGGTAGCGCAGGAGTTGTAGTGTCCTTGCTGCAATATTGGTGCTCATCACATGTTAGTGAGAGAAGAGGAATCCACCATTGGAGAGTCTTCACATTTCTTTGAGAGAGAGGAGAAACTTGCAATGAGATTGACAAAAGAAACCCTCTTGCTGAGGATTTTTGAGCTCCATAGCTCAAAACATTATCTTCAAGTGTCTAAGATTCATCTATTATATTCAACCTCTACCACAAAAAATCAATACAAGGATATTTTTCCATATATTATTGATGTGTTTTGTCCATTTGAGCATTGTTTTGCTTATGTACATCTTTGTTTAGTTTATGTTTGTGTATGCATTGCTTCTACTACATACAATGTTATGTTTATTTAAGTCTTTTCACTAACATCACCAATTTTGACTGTGATCCTTTGTAGGGACAAATCCACTCATAACGGGGTGCCTTTTGGTACACTTTTTCTCCTAAAACACTACTACAATAAGCAAGGTCACAGATTAATTCAATAAAAACTAATAATTTCATATATTTGGATTTTTCAAATTCCAAATAAAACTCTTGAAGGATGATATTGCATTTGGAGTATTTTTCCCCTAGCACTTTTTGAGTAAGAATGTGTTGCATGGGGTCGCAATTAGAAATGAGAGTGGTTTTGTGTAATAGAATATACTGATGAAAATGTTTGACAACTTGTACAATTTCCAATTCCAATTGCTCCACATGTGAATATTTAATTTTGGAAGTGGCGAGGTTCCTACTAGGATAATAATAACATGTGAATCATGTGAATCATCCTCTTAGACACATACCATGGTGATGGTACCATTTGAAGCATATAAGTAGAAAAATTACTCTCGACCATAATCTAGGGGTGCAACAAAATTATGTGAATTAACATATTTTTCAAATAATCAAATCAATTTTGTGCTACATCATCCCAAATAAAGGGAATCCCTTTCTTTAAAAGTTGAGTGAAACCTTTAGTAAGCTTAGTGCATTGGGAAAGAAATGATGTAAAAAGTTTCCCTTCCCTTGTAAACTTTCGAGTTGGCATAAAGTGGTAGAAGGAGGTAAATTTATAATGGACTTAACCTTCAAGGGATCAACTTGGATCCCTTGCTTGGATACAGTGAAACCTAAAATAAATCTAGATTCCACAAAAAAAAACCACTTTTATTTGGATTTGAGTGAAATTTGTAATGTCATCATAGGAAAATAACTCGTAAATGTCTCAGGTGATCTTGATGGTGGATAGAATGTATGGGTAGATCATCAAGACAGGTTGTACAATATGCCTATTTTCATGGAAGGAATAATACATAGCTTGTTTAAAAGTAGCACTAGCATTTTCAAGTCCAAAATTGAAGTTTTCAATAGGCAAAGGTCCCCCATCAAAAAATAAAAGCATATTTATGTTGATCCAAAGCTAGTATATATTTTTTATTATAACCAAAAAATCTATCCCTAAAGGAGAAAATTCCATTTCTTACAGAATCATAAAATAATTGGTGGATAGAATGGGTTCGATAATTATCTTTAGGACAAGCCTTATTGATATGCCTATAATAAATACATATGTGGATCGTAACCTATTTGTTGTTGACAAAACAATATTGGAAACCCAATTGGTTAGAGGTACAAGATAAATAAAACCTACCTGTAGATTTTTTTCAGCTTTAGCTTCGATTGTAGTAGCTTTTCGTGGGTGAACAAGATTAAGATTTTTCAAAATAGGTTCAATATCAAGATATGTCCTGATTTCGTGATCGACAATCCATTGGTCTATACTAGGAATTTATTTGTAGGAACAAAAAAAATACCACAAAATTTTATAAATAGGGTTGCATAGATTCAAAAATTTTAGGAGAATATGAGGCACATATACGAATATTATCCATGATCCCATATTTTATCAAGATATCAATTGCGATGGTTGTGGATATGTTCCTTAAATTCCCTTCAAATGAAACATCACGGATGAAAATTGGAGTTTTAGGGTTATTAATTATCTTAGGTAAATTCTTTGTTTCAACTTGAATCTCAAATTTCTCAAGCTTAGGGAGAAAATAATAGCAATTATGACTATCATCCAATGGAATTTATCATAAAGACATAATCTCCACGATACTTTCATCAATATGAAAAATATCATCACATGGATTAAGAGATGTAGTGCAAATGAGCTAAGAGGATTAAGAGTATTGATATAAGACCATATTCATCTGGTCATTGGCATTAGAGTTAGCAGCAAAGGAAGATTGTATTTCTTCCTAAGAGAATTCAATCTGACTAAGTGACATTTCGTTGCTATAGTTTTCATATTGTGATGGACTAGACACTACCCAACGATCATATGATTTGAGGGGCCCACTAGTGTGAGTCGAAGGAATGTTGATATGAGTGAGACAACTAGTATTGGGTGGTGGAAGTGGAAAATTTTGAATGAATAATGGATATTTCCAAAGGCCAACACCAACATGCTCATAAGGAAATGAGGATTTACCCATGAAAGTTACATTACCATTCGTGCATGAATAAGAAGAAAATTAAGTGAGATACTCTACCATGACTATTTTTTCTTGATGAGGGAAGCGAATAACATGAAAATGAGTAGAAAATATAGCATAGATATTGTAGGTCAAACTATGACAATGTAAAAGCTTATAACCGAGAGGTATGTCAACAACTTCTACTTCAATTGTTACCATTTTACCTTCTAATTCGATAGGTAATGCATTATGAATTCCATAGGGTTTAAATCCTCTAACATCAAACGATTTTAAAATTTTTGGTGATTAATTTATTGAAGGAGACCTAATGGCTTTCCAACACCTTAAGGACATTATGTGAGTTGAGAATCCTTTGTCAATGATGGTACGAAACACATTTTTTTATGCACAAAAACCTAAATTTCAAATGCAAGTTGGTGAGGAAGCCTTGGTACATGATTTTCCAGGTTAAAGAGTATCAAGCTAAAATAAGATGGATCAACTCCATTGATAGTTAACACTAGCCCTTTTCGCTGCATTGGTAAACTTTGAAGAACTTTGAGGGTTGACATCACAAAAGAAGCTTGAGCTAAATATTCTACAATATTATAGTTTTGAGTAGCTTGAGTATGTGGACCAAAGGACGACCTATGAATAACACCCATTTGAGGGGCTCAAATAACTGTATCAAAATTTTGTCACTTGATCTATAGAAGACTAGAGGTAGGTGGAGTAGATGTGGAAGGTTGATGAGGAACACTTCTAGTATGAGGATTATAATTTTTGGTTCATGTTGCCACTATAATAGTATCTTAACACATGAATATGTCAGAAGTGATTTGAGTGGTATAGGGTTAATTTTGTGCAACCATTTGTGTTTTTTGTGTAGAAAATTGGTTTGTCAAAATAGCATGTGCGGTTGAAGATGCCTTTGACAAAATGAGTAACGCTGGAATGATGCATAAAATCCTTAGTGTAATGATCATTGCCAAAAATAAGACAAGGATAATGAGGTTTACGCTTCTCTTCTTTCTTATTGGGTTGAGTTTTGGTATTTTCTTGTTGTGGCATATTTTCTTAAGCTTTACTTTTTCCCTTTTTCTTACTTCTAGGTTGCTAAGATTCACTAGTTGATGTGAATTAGATTGTGTTATTCTCAACAGTTTTAACATGACGGTTAGAAATTAAATGACATAGCAGTGAAACAAAAATATTAGATACAATGAAAAGAATAAAAAAATAGAGACAAAAATATATGTGGTTCATCTAATGTGGGCTATGTCCATAGAGAAACAACCAATCCTTCCTTTTATATTGTCCTACAAACTAAAGGGATACAACATACAACATATCTGCTATAAATTCCTCTTCACTCTCACACAATCTCCTCTCTTTCCTCTTTACATAATAATAATACAAATTTGTAATATAATCCCCTCATATATGATAAGGGTTTCCTTTTTGGAGAAAAAAAGTAAACTAACATAATTTCTACAATCATATCTTTCACTGAATGAATGATCTAGATTGATTATGAAATTATAATATTTTACAGGGCAATTTTGTAAAAAAAAAAAAATTTGGAGGCACTACTCCCGAACACATGCCAGGGGGGGCTCCCCTGAACATTACTTCCCCCCTCAACCCCCCTACTACAATAGTTTCCTGGAAAGACACCCCACACCCCCTTGTTAGGGACTACAATCCTAACACTATTATGTAGAGTTCTTCTCGAAGGTGTACAAAAAGAAACCACTTTAGACTATGCATGAAAAACAACCTTAATAGTAAAAATGGCTATGAAATTGTGTGGCTCTGTAGCAAATGATAGAAACAAAACCTACCAAAGTCCTGATCTATGCAACATAAATAGTTAAACAACAAAATGGAATAAGAAAATAAGTGCAAATAACTCCAATAATCCAATGGAAAACATATATAAATAATATATTTTATTAGAAGACACGTGTGAAGGGAAGAGATAATGTTACTATTCGCCCTCTATGGGATTGGTTCTCGGATATCCTCAATGTCTTCAGCATTGTAGAGTCTCTCTCTCCTCTACAATGTGTAAAACCAACAAACAAAATGTTTGAGCTCAATGGGAACTCAAATGAAAAAGACAAATGGTGAGCGATAATGATAATAATCAGAGCAACAACAATGAGTGCATCAATTAAAATAATTGAATGTGAACTCTATTTGTAAAACCGTCCAATTTATAACAAAATATTAAGTCATTCTCGAATAATGGAAAATAATAAAATATTATTAACCAAAATCTAGAATTAACCATTTGGAATATTTTAGTATATTTGGTTGGAGGGAATAAGTATTTAAATTGGTTAAATACTTTTATTTAGAAATAAGAAATAAATAAATGATTTATTTATCATGTCAAGGAATGTGGTTAAGGAATAATAAACAAATAATGATTTGTTCAGGTATTCCTAGAGGATTTAGTCAAACTTGACAAGGAATAATAACTAAATAATGATTAATTAATTATTCCTAGAGAAAAATAAGAAAAATAATGATTTATCTAATTATTTCTCATTATTGGGTCAAATAGGACAAGGAATATTAGCTAAACAATGTTTTAATTAATTATACCTAGGAGATAATTAAATAAGTAATGATTTATTTAATTATTCTTCATGGATTTAACCAGAAATAACTTAACAAATATGGTTTATTAAGTAATATCTTATAGTGAAATCAATTTTACTATGGTAAAATTGGCCCTACATGGTATACTTCGATCCACCTACTAGGTTATGTCTAGATGATCAATTTTTGGTGATAACAAACAAAACTGAAACAAGACCTCTAAATCAAGAAACTAATCAAGCTCCACACCCAACAATGATTAAGTAGTAGGAGTGGCAAAGTTTTGAACCACAACACCCAAAGTATATCTGGAATTAATGATGATATGTTTTACTCACTAACTATTGACTAATACAGCCAATCACACCATCAACAACATGATATTTTGTAGAAGGTAATGTAGTGTGGTTATTTGATGGAAAAGGAGAATGAGGAATAATATTGTACAATTTTCCATACTACGAATATACAAGATCTAGATATTAAGCATGAGCGATAACTTTATCTCCATTAAAAACACCACCCATGGTGACATCGTGGACTATAAGAGGAATTAATGACTTTGTAAACCAATCTTCTAGTGATTCATCAGAGATAGAGGCTTTAATAAAACAACAACATTATCTCCATTCATGAATATGATCATAAATATATGTAGATCTAGAATTTCATAATGAAGTTAAAAACTCTGTGCTAGTTTCATAACAAATTGGTAGCTCGAAGTGGGTCAAAAATTCCATATCCAACGTATTAAAATCAACAAAGATGTTTATCGTAACTCAATGTAGGACTTCGCTGAAAAACTAGTAAGAGTGTGCTAGAAAAGACATAGAGAAATAAAATCAACATTTAAAGTGTTTGAGGAACACCACAAATTATAATTCATAACCTATTTGATGAACCTTCACGAGGTTTACCGTCAAATTTAAGAATGTCACTTGTGAATTTAGTAGCAATTATCGACCATAACGGATAATGAATAATTAGATCATTCATAAGACATGATAAGTCTAGTAAGTCTAGCATCAAAATGAATGGTAACTTCCTATTAAAAGTAGGTTTTTGATAAGTGAGACATTGATAACTAGCCATGGGACCATAAGGTCCATGTACTAGATGAAGATGTCTTTTAAAAGGTTGTCCGATAGGAATTTGAATTCTATTAGTATAGGTTGGAGAAGGAAATCCTTGAAAAGGTTGACTTATGGGAATTTGAGTTCCAAAAGGATAAGATTAAGGGGGACATCCTTGATAAGGTTGGCCTATAGGCCTTTGAGATTTACGAATGTAAAATTGAAGAGGAAATCGTTGAAAATTTTGGCTTACAGGTATTTGGGCTCCACCAGCGTATTGTAAATTCCATGCGGTACATACCATTTTTTCAATAATGGAGCACCATTAAACATTTGACTACTAGCGAATGGTTGAGTAAAACCTATTTGAGATGGACCATCAATAGAAGGAATGGATGTAAAGGGAGGTTGTTGTTCAGTGGGAGGAAAATTCCTATGGGAGGTTGTTGTTCAGTGGGAGGAAAATGCCTATGCAGTGTTGTTGTCCAGTAGGAGGAAAAGATCCTAGGGGAGGTTTTTTCTAGTAGGAGTAGATCCTATGGGAGGTTCACCCCCCCAATAAACAAGAGAGTTCTTATGGAGGTTTCCTCCCAATAAGTAGAAGGGAGCCTATAATAAGTTTCCCCTAGTAAACGGAAGAGATCCTATAGGAGGTTGTTGTGAAAAACATACCCTACTAGACACCAAACTATGTTCTTGAATAAATTTTGGTTGCACATTAGACATAGAAGTTTCAAAAGAAGCCACAGTTTAAAGGGTTTTTACCATACCTGGAATAGATAAACTAGATGGAGTTCTAGTAGGCCAAGGAGGATAACAAAAAAATGAGGGACTAAAAGCACTAGAGAAATTTCATTGAGTGATTGATACCTCAGAGGTACAAAAGGTCCACAATAAATATAAGATTGACCAAATCCACAAGGATCATAATAACTACTAGGTAAAGAATATCTAGTAAACATGGAAAATATACTAGGTTCAGAAGATACACCTACAATAGAAGGTACAGTTTGCATTTGAGTACTTTTAGTTGTAGATTATATGGATGTTGACTGAGACATGGTTGGATTGGTAAGGAAAGACAAAGGAGTATGTAAAAGTGGACTTCTCCTAGATGTAGAGTGTGTGTTTCAAAGAGGACTACCAAGAAGAGATTGATACCAGGATTATCTCGCCATGGAGATTCAATAGGAAGTTCAAAAATAATAGGGGCTCTTATATCATTTATTAGATAATTAAATGGAGAGCGGTGCTCCTAAGATATTTTTTCTATGTTTAGTAGACAAAGTGTAAGACACGTTACAACTTTGTCTCCTGAAGAAATAGATTCTTGAGGACTAATTGGTAAAGGTGTAGACACCAAAGTTGTTGAAGGAGGAATGTCAATTTTAGAAGTTTTAGTTTCAGTAATTTGTAATTCCAAAGTTTCATATGGGACAACCTCTAGTTCCAAAGTTTCACATTCCATAATCTCTGGTTCTAATGCTTTGGCTTCAATATTTTTAGGTATGGCAATTTCAGGTTGTAAAACTTCAAGTTATTTTGTAATTTGTGGTTCTTCAGCTTTAAGAAGATCATACAATATGCCCTACATCCTATGTGATTGAAATGGTTGATATTATACCATGGTGAATTTATATAATCAATTAAAAATGCATCTATGGTCCCCTAAAAAGGAAAACAAATAATACAAGCTAGTGAATCTAAAGTAGTATTCATATGATCCACAAAGATCAGAGGGTTGGTATGACTAGTTATGTTGGAAACATTCCTAATAGTCAAATCCTGATGCAAGTACCATCACATATAGTGGAGCACCATCGAAGACGGCTCGACTAAATTTGACCAACATCTATCCTAAGTACATCAAATATTTTCCCCTTCATCATGAACTTTTGTATGAGCCCTAGGATTATAGCCACTGGGGTTACCACCTACAACAACCCTACCTCAGAGGATATTTGATATTTGGATATACGTATAAGGGTAGTGAAACTAAACATGAAATCCCCTTAGAGATTCCTCAATACCAAGTGTACTCCTCTCAGGTGATCTCCAAGTGTTATAAAATATTGTTTGTAATACACGTAGATCAATGCCACAAAGAATAATGAAATGGGGTTAATAACATTTTTGGACCAAATTTGACCTTGTGCTTAACCCTCGTGTGATAAGGGCTACCCATAAATGGTGAAGTCGCAAATGCATTTTCACTCCCTAACTCAAGATTCTTAGTATGTTTTGTATCCTTAGAGGGTTAAACACACCACATATTCCAAGGTCCTAATCTTAGGCTAATGTAGATGTGCTACCAAATAAATGAAAAATATTTAATTAATTTTATTAAGTGTTGATTTTAAATGATTTTGTTTACACACATGGGCGTATGGAGTAGGCGAGATGGTATTTTGACATGAATCTAAATATTAATGCAACGAAATAAAATATTTTTTTTTGTCTAAATCAAGCATATATTTTGAGAAGCAGGAAGAGTTTTAATCTTCCCAAATGAAAAAAAGTCCCAAATTATATAAAATACACAAAACCAAATTCCTTTCACTATTCAAAAAAGCTTCATTTAAAAAAAATGACTTCCTACAAATTTAAAAATATAAAAAAAAGTTCATTTTCTAAGAAGAAATTAACGCACATAATGAATGAAGAATATTCATTCAAATAAAAAAAACTAATTTCTAGAAATGTAATTTCATTTTGTTTTTCTTTTTAAAAAATGAATTACATAAGGAAAAAAAAGAAATTTTTCATTATTGTAAAGAAATTCAAAAAACAAACTTTGAGATAAGTGATAAAATGCATAAAAAAAGACACTCTAAGATCTAAACAAAAGATCCAAGCCTAAGATATTACAATACTTTCAATAGCAAGTGAAGACCAACTAGGTCAAAGAGGAAAATAATTGAAATTGCATACAAAAATAAAAAATGGAAAATGGAATCCAAAAGGAGACCTGATTTATAATGTATCACCATAAAGAAACAAAAAACAAACTCAAAAACCAAAGAAATTTAGATCAAGATAAATTTTTAAAATGTCCTATGGAAACCTAATTTTTCACGAAGTGCCACAAGTTGGAAGTACAACTTAGTGCAACAGATAAGCAGTGTGATATATTTTAATCTTCCCAAGTGTGACAGTGTTGCGTAGGTTCTTAAAGGAAGATGTGACATGCAAAAAAAGCAAGAAAAAATATTCCAAGATATAAATAGATTTCATGTTTAAGAGTCATATATGGATGGCTAGTGACTCACAATAAGAAAGCCAAATAAAAACAAGGATTCAAGATATGAATCTTGGAGAACATATCCTAAATATCGTTCCCTAGTGGAGGTGGAAATTTTGTTTCAATAAAAATAAATCTTGTGGACAAGAGATATCTTTCATCTAAGGTTTTCCTAACTAGTATGAAATGGTGTAGCCTCCATCTTTCTCCTCAATGTTTCTAAGGCAAAGACCCGCAGACAAAAAAAACAAACAAACAAAAAATCACATATAATCCAGAAATTATTTGATAAACTTAAATATATGATGAAGGACATATATACCAAAAATTTCCAAATAGATAGTCAATAATTGTGGGAAAGGAACATATATCTATATTATGAGAAAGAATAGGCTACAACCTAATGTTTCATTGATGTTGTAGGTACCCTTCCAACTGTTCTTCATCTCAACACGTTCCCTTCAAAACCCTTAATACCATAGGTTCGATACTCTAGCAGTATTTCACCAAAGTGAAATCCTATCCGTGATCAACTTGTTGGAAATGTGTTGTCATTGATGGTGAAGGAAATGATAAAGATTGGAAAATAAAACTGCATTTGTTAAGTTTTTTGTTGATGATTGCATAGGAAAATTAAAGGCAAAGGCAAGCATGACAATCATTGGTGGCAAAAGGTATGGAAGAGATGATTTGGAGTTAGATTTGGAGTAGAAGATCATGTCTAGTGTAGAGGAAACTCACCCAAATAGATAAAGCTTTGAAAGATTTTTCCAATGGTATATAAAAGCCCCAAAATTTCCTACTCGATCGTGAGATAGAGTTGGTCGACACTATATGAACCCAAGTCAAAGTTTGTAGAGCTAAAAGGTGTTTAGAGAAACCTTTGGTGCATAGCCAAAATTGTCACAAGTTGCAAATCCAACGAAAAAGCATCTATGTGAAGCTACGACCTTAAGTGGAGGCCACAACAATAGTAGAGAAGTTTTTCATTGGCCAAAGGTGGAGCCTGCCCAATAGGTTGGCCCGGTGGGTTCACCCAAGTGAAATAATTTTAGAACCCAAGTCTAAGTGACTAGGATGATGCAATCCTGGAAGTCACACCTCGGAGGTTGTAGTTACGGTGAAACGTTGTAAGATTTGGGAAGAACCGAATGGGTGGATCCCACCTATTGGGGATAGCCTTATGACATTACCACAATGCAAAACCCTTTGGCACACAATGGAATGAACTGGAACAAAAATAGCGAAGCACATGGTGGATTTCCAGGGGGAACGAGATATAGCCCATTACATGGGCTATGTGGTCCCAAAAGTGGTTTCCCACACATTTGATTGCATAGATCAATGATGGACAGCTACTTTGGGGTCACCCCTCCCAAAACCACAATTTGCCCACAAGTGTTGTCAAATACTAAAGGCTCGAACCCAAAGAAAATGGTTGGTAAGTTGAAACGTGAATTAAAAAAGGAAAAACCTAGAAGGAAAGACTTCGGAGCACATCCTCTCTCCCCTCTAACAACAAGACAGGTGGTGTATCATGATTGGACTGAATGATAGCAAATGATGACATCAACATCAGACACGTTGTAGGTGGATTTAGTGTTTTTGGGCACACAAGTGGCCTTTTTTTTTGGTCACACAAGTCACCACTTAAAGGTTGACATGTAGTGTGGGTGACATCATATTAAAGGTTGAAGCCCAATGGTTTATTTTTTTATGTGTAGAGAAGTCTTGGCTGACTGAAATTGGGCCATAATGGCATGTTTAAAAAGAAACAACCAATTAGATAAGTGTTAGGAGAACCTCACAAGATATTTCATCACACAAGATTTATCTAAACAACATTGGTAGGTGAAAATGGCGACAATGCCAAGCAAAGAGATTTTGGACATGGTAGCAGAAGCGACAACCAATAGAGAGAGCATTGAACAGTCCCCGCAAGACATGCAAACTTGACGAGAAGACCTTGGTGGGTTAAAGGGAGATCCAGCCTTAGCACCAGACAAAGGCTCCATACAATAATGGAGACTAGGGGTGCAGTGGCTATAGAGTGTGGGGGAAACCCCGTATCTCAGAATCTCGTTATTGTTAAAAAAATGAAATTAATAGGAAGAATTAGGATAAGGGGTTATGGGCCTACTACAGACCTCAGCGTCTATGTGAAGATATGACCTTAAGTGGAGGCCATAATAGCAGCAGAGAAGTTTTTCATTGGTGAAAGGTGGAGCCCACTTGACATGATGGCTCGGAGGGTTGACTCTAGTGAAATAATTTAGAACACAAGTCTAAGCAACTGGGATGAAACAATCCTGGAAGTCATACCTTGGAGGTTACAGTTACAATGCAAAGTTCTAAGCTTTGGGAAGAGCCCAACGGGTGGATCCCACCCGCTTGGGATATCTCAATGACATTACCCTGATGCAAAACCCTTTGGGACACAAAGGAATGAACTGGAACAAAAATATTGGGCCACATGGTAGATATTCGGTGGGGACTAGAGATAATCTATTAGATGGGCTTTATGGTCCCGAAAGTGGTTTCCCACATAGTTGATTTCATAGATCAATGGTGGAGAGCTACTCTAGGGGAACCCCTCCCAAAATGACAATCCACTCAGGAGTGGTGTCAATGGCCAAAGGCTCAAACCCAAAGACAATGGTTCATAATTTGAAACATGCATTAACAAAGGAAAAGGCTGCAAAACAAGACTTCAGAACACATCCTCTCTCTTCTCGGATAATAGGACATGTGGAATATCATGATAACCTTGAATGATAAAAAATGATTACATCAACATCAAACACGTTACAGGTGGATTTAGCATTTTTGGGAACCCAAGTGGCCTGCTTTTTTGGTGATACAAGTCACCACTTAACGGTCGACATGTGGTGTAGGTGAATTCATCTCGAAGGTTAAAGCCCAACAATTTATTTTTTTATGTGAAGAGAAGAGTTGGGTGACTGAAGTTGGGCCATGCTCACACGTTAACAAAGAAACAACCAATTAGAGAAGTGTCGGGAGTACCCTGCAGGAGAGTTCCTCCCACAATATTTACCTCAACAACATTGGTAAATGAAAATGGAAACAATGCCAAGAAGAGACATTTGGGCCATGGTAGTAGAAGCAATGACCAATAGAGGGAGTGGTGGGCAGTCCCCACAGACACATCAACCCTATGCTAAGACCTTGGTGGGTTAAAGGGGGATCTGATCTTAGCACCAGGCACAGGCTCTATAAAACAATTGAGACCAAGGTCACAGTGGCTATAGAGTGTGGGGACAACCCTAGATCCTAGAGTCTTACTATTCTTAAAAAATGTAATCAATAGGAAGCGTTGGGATAAGCAGTTTTGGGCTATCTGCATAAACCCAACCATGGTTTGTTTTGCGTAGAAAAAAAGGGCATGGAGGAAATAAAAATTCATAAAGGCTCTTGGCTGATTGACATGGATATTGGTAGCAACCTGCCTATTCTACCTAGACCTCCATTCAATTTCATCAGTTTCCTTTTTTATTGCATCATTTACTATTTTTAGCAAATTTTTCTGGCCTTAAACTTTTCGAGCAGTTTTGACCCTCTAAACAATGTTTTTTAAGGCCTGTAGCAGGGCCATAACCATTGGAATGAGCTTGTCATCAATATTGTAGTACTTCTAGAGACCTTTCCAACAATGTATCGTGCATGCCAAACATAAATAATATGACCAACTTACGACCCCCGGAAGTTGGCTTCCCAACTAACCCCAATGGGGCCCACAAAATATTCACGTTCCATCTCCTTGGGTTATGGTTTTTGTTTTTTAGGTTTTTCCCTTGTTTTTCAATAATACATAGGCGCTTGAGCCTCATTGTGACATAGTTTAGAGGCACGTAGTTACCACAACTCTTCTTAGAGATAAGATACCATCACTAGAGCTAGTTTATTTCCATTCCGTTTTTAATCATATTTCAGTATTTTATATCAATGAAATAATGTGTTATTTCTACCCCATCTCTGTACTTATGGTTATATTGGTAATTTTTTGAGTTCATGTTTAAGTTCGAATGAGTGGTATCAGAGTAGCCTGCTCTTTCTATTTCTTCCTTTGCATGTCACCAATGAGGTCAGGATATAAGGCGTTAGGGCTTGAACTCGTCGAGCCTTTTCAAGCCCAGCCTAACAAATCCCGAAGGCCTACCATGGTGGAAGAGAAGAGAGAATAGGGGGCAAGATATCCTTTCAAAATATTGTGTGAAGAAACTCTCGAGCGATAGAGGAACACGATGATGGAAAAATTTACCGCGATCTTTTAGCGGTTACCCAAAGGTGACACACCTTCTTCCAACAACCACTCTCAAAGTGTCACACCCTTTAAGGTACAAGTTATCTTTGACATCCCCATATTTGAAGGTAAAATAGATGTAGGAACCATAGATAAATGGTTAAATATGCTAGAAGGATGTTTTTTAATTCATGATTTTTCTAGCCGTGAAAATATTACTTTCAAACTTCTCAAATCCGCCCTCCACATTAAGGACTGGTGGGAAACCTACTATGAGAAGAAAGACGAACATACAACCTCACTATTTTCAGTTGTATGAATTTGGAATTTGTTTTGTGATGTCATCAAGGAGAAGTATTACCCTATTAGGAGATATGAGAATAAATACATAAAGTGGTATCAAGGATTCTGAGTGACATTTGGTACCCAAGTACCATGGTTGTCTACACATGTACATCTAGGATGCGATGGAGTTCCTAGACATATCCTCACTCAGCATGGCATATCGATATGCTATCAATATTGAGCATAATTTTAAACATAACAAGTGAGACTTTTGATATAGGAATCTGATGTAAGGAAAATGCGCCCCTAAACCATAGAGAAAAGGAAAAATCTAAGGCAAAGCAACCCAAGATGACTCGCTGAATCCATAAGAAAATAAGAACAACATGAAGAAAAACACAAAAGTGGTGTGAGTTCCATAAGAGCTCCACTCACAACACAAGTGAGTGTCAGGCCAACCAGTTACTAGTGGTTGAGCTGAAGGCTTCTAAATCAAATGCATGTTCCGAATCTGAGTCATAACCTAACGAGGGGAATGACAAAGGGAAGTAGATCATTGACGGAGAGCCCATTGCCACTGTGGCCACCACCAAGATCTGAAAGAATGAACTTAAAGATCCATACAAGGGGGATAGCCTCTTCCACTCACATATTTGGGTGAAGGGTTCTCTGCTGCAATTAATTATGGACAGTGGAAGAAAAATTAACCTCATTTCCATATAGGGCATGAAGCTTTTGGGCCTAATGAGGATAACACATGCACATCTGTACACCATTGGCTCGCTTCACCAATAAAGATATCTTTGCGTCAACCAGAAATTATGCCTTCCCTACAATGTCACGCCCTTCACAGATGAAGTATTGTGTGATGTTGATCCTCTTGAATTTTGTGATGTATCATTAGGGAAACCATACTTGTGGAAGAGACATGTTTTATATGAGTATAGACCTCGCTCTCTGATTATTAATTTCGGAAATAAGTTTTAAAGGATACTAGAGGTAGACCCGCCTACCACCATCTCTTTGATCTCTTCAACTCAATGTAGTAACATCATTTCACAAAGAAAGATGTTTTTTTCTTCTTATCAGCCGCCATCAGGTCTAGAAGATGATTGTGGCCATGACATCTAGATGGGGCTCCTTCATACAATAAAAGGAAATGGACAAGGTCATGGAGGAATACAGGGACATTTTCACCTCACCTACTGCCTCTCGACTATGAAGTCAATAACTCCATCAATCAGACCCCAGGAATGATGCTACCCAATGGACCAATCTATCGATGCTCTATTCTAATGCAGAAAGGGAACATCAAAGCAATATCACCCCCCTATGGGAGCCCGATTTTATTGGAACAAAATAAGGAAGGGACCTCAATAATCTATATTGACTATCGAGGGCTAAACAAGATCAATGTCTGGAATAGGTACCCAATCCCATGGATTGGTGATCTTCTCGACAAGTTCAAGGGGGCCAAATACGTCAAGAATATTGACTTGATGTTTGGTTATCCCTATGTGCTTATCAAACTATCCGATGTGTGGAAGATTGGCTTCAAACCCAAGGAGGGCCTTTTCGAATGGTTGGTCATGCATTTCAGGTTGATGAATTCCCCTACAACCAATGCATTCGTGGTGGTCTATTTAGATGACATCTTAATCTTTAGCCATAGTTGGGAAGTGCACCTCCACCATTTTCGATAGGTCCCCCAAACTTCTATGTGCCAATTTGGAGAAAAGTACCTTTGATAGGAACCATGTTCAATATCTCGGGTACATCATTGATGATAAAGTTGTGCACGTGGACCCATCCAAGATACAAGTCATTTGAGTTTGGCCAGCCCCAACCACTCTAACAAATCTCTACATATTTCTGGGTCTTTCCAATTTCTACCATAGGTTCGTGTTGGGGTTATCTCATATCACTGGGCCTCTAAGTCAAGTCACGCAGGGTATAGTGAAAATAAAGTTCTTTTGGGATGAAACCCAACAGAAGGTGTTTTCCGAGTTGAAGCATCACCTCAGCTTTGCACCAGTGCTCACATTACAAAACCTACAACAACCATTTGAGATTGAGATAGATGCCTCTAACTATGCCATTGGTGCATTTATAACTCAGTAGTGGCATCCAATGGCTTACAACAGTGAGACACTTTCGGACCCAGTCTGAAAGTATACCACCAATGACAAATAAATGTATTCCATTGTGCAAGCCTACCTTCGATGGAAGCATTACATTAAAGAAGGTTTTGAATTTACATATAGAGTAGGGATTTTCATTAGCTAATAAATGTTTAAAAGGGCGTTTGAAGGACAAAATTTTGTAGGGAGGGTATATTTTTTGTTGGAATTGGTCAGAAAATTTTGAAGAAATTTTATTCTAGGAATTTTTAAATCATTTTTTTGATCGAAGAAATGGATCAACACCATTAAACAAAAATGAATCAACACCACCAAAATCTTTGATCACTGTAATTTAGATTTAAAAAAGAAAACATTCACTTTTTTTCAAAATGATAGTTGAATTTCTATTATTTTGAAAGCAACAACATGGCGTGTTTAGACTAAGAAATTTAAAAGACATAAGGATTCTCCATAATTATATTGGGGGAATTTTTTAGTAATTTTAGGATTTAGTGTAGTGTATGAACTTCACTTTAAGTTATTGTACAAACTCCGCTTTAAGTTAGTTTAAGTCTTTTTACTAACATCTAAGAATTCGAAAAAAAATTGATTTTTATATATTTTATTATAACAAAACTAGTATGTGAATAAGTTAATAAAGAAATTGGGTTGAGGTGCATATGGGTATGTGGGAAACAAGTGGGGTTTGGATATCCTTATGACATATTGCAAATGGTATGGGTAGGTGGGGAATAATGGTATGGGTATGTGGGGAATAAATTGGGTTAGTTATAATTATTTAATAGTAATTAATATATTAGTATTATTTTTGTTTTATTTTCTTCACATCTTTGATGCATATGATGAAGAATGTTATGATAGAGGAATTGGTTTCATGGGTGATCCATGTGGGTTTATTTGGTTTAGAATTAGGATGAAAATTACATTATTAACCATTTTCTAAATTCAAGTTCTTTATCTAATAACAAATCCCATGGGTGTGGGATTATTTGGTTGGAGTTGGGGTTGTGTCTGGGTTATCTATCTTTGTTCCAAACTTTAGCCTCTAGACCAAGTGGTAGATAAAATATGGTGGTTTGGTGTTCACTTGATAGTGAAGTGATGTTCGAAGGATATAATAAAGGCATAATGTATTGTGATGAATCTTACCATTGTTCAGGATAAGGGGGAGGAATAGTTCAAAATACATGTTAAAGATAAGCATTTCACTAGGTGTCCTTATGTAGTGGATATACATATGTTGAAAATTTAGGATTGTAAAAGATAGGTTGAAGCATTCATGGGTCCTTAGTGCAAGAAGAACTTGGAGTTCAAAATATGGTTAAGATGTTTGTCATAGATGGTTGGAAACATTATGACCCATTTCAACCTAGCTCTTGAAGTTATTTCATCTACCCTTCCTATTGACTCAAATCCACTTGAGGAACTAATATGAATTGTATCACTACATTATTTATCATCCATATCAATGTATTTAAAGATGAATAACTTGCAGGGATTACACTTTAGGGTCCTTTTCATGATAGGTCCCAAATTGACAAATTAGGGTTTGAAACCTTCTAGAGTCATTATGATGAATCAAATAGCATTTTTAGGGCTCAAAACATTTACCACTTACACCAATATCCTCTAACACTAATAGAACCTCAAATACGTTTCCGTTGGTGCAAGAATCACATCAATCAAATCTAGCATGCAAAGGTTATTCATTCCACATGTTAACCTATCATGTTGACTAACATGGTAAGAGAGGATGCGATCTTATTACCCATCACTCATGTATATAGTGCTAGCTACACGTGGGATATCAAGAAGTTTAAATAATATCTAAATGATAACACTTATTAAGGGTTGGAGAGGTAAAACTCTTACCCCTATATGGCTATCAGGAAATGTAGCATGAAACTAGGAGGAGAAGGGGTTGCATTCTATGTTATTATATTTGTTCCATACGTGAGTAGAGAAACTAAGAGTGATAATTTAGAGATAGAAATGTATGTGGTTTGGATGATATAAAAACCTTATAAGACACATGTCTTAGGTAACTTCATATAGAGTATATCTTTCTTTGTATTTACATGTTTCCATACTAGAAAATATAGAACATAGTAGCCTCATTTCCTAGTTTGGTTTTCTCATGTAAGGGTATCCCAAGGTAAGATATTATGTCTATTGGTGGATGGTGTGTGTGTGTGTGTTTATCACTTTTGTATTTTTTACATTTTATCTATTTCATAGATTTAACCAAAAAATTGTAAATAAAATAATATGATAACTAAAGGAGATTAACCTTATCAATAAATATTTGAGTACTTTCATCATATCTATTGGGGTGAACTATTCCATTGGAATATCCATCGAAATTTACACATGAGGAACCCTCCCTTTTTAGTATATCTTTGACCTTGAAATGTGATAAGAAAATATTAAAACTCTTAAAACTTGGAATTGAATGAAGTCATCAATAAGTTCATTCTTATTGCCATGTATGAGGAAGGGAAGTACTAGTATGTTGTTATAGATATATGTTTCCATGTCCTCTCAAAAAATTGAAACCAAAGTTTTTTCATATTTTTTCTAAAAGTTAAAATTACTTGTTGTTGGTCATGAATTTAGCTCCTATGATAACCATTGTTAATCGATCAAGTATTGTGCTAAATCAATGTGCCCTTTATAATACAATATATATTGTTTCCATGCCATAACTTCTAGTTGGTTTTGGATCTATCTAAATTTGTTTTATGAGCTACCTTAAAGTACTTTTTTTATAGCGATTTCCTATAGGATTGTTTGAGATATACTAAGCTTTGTAATGACAATGAAAGAAGTGGCATATCCTCATCAAATTTTCTAGATAAAGAATCAACCACAACATTTTATTTACCCTTCTTATATATGATTTCATTATCATACCCCAACATCTTATCGACCCATTTTTTCTTTTTGTGGTGAATTTAACAATCGTTAAAAAAAATTGTTTAGACTATGATGGTCAATACTAATATGAAAACAACCCCTATGAGATATGGTCACCAAGTTGGCATTGCATGAAGTAAAGCCATTGTTTCCTCCTCAAATGTGGGCTTTTCCAAATTTCAGTCACAAAATGGATTATTGGAGAATACCAAGGGAAATCCTTCTTTCATCAATTCTACCATATACCTCTAACCGAGGGGTCACATTCAAAGATAACAATATTTTTTAAGTCAAGAACTACTAATACTAGAGTAGTCTACATGACATCCTTTAAAGGAGTGAGTTCCTATATTGCTTCTTCACTACGAAAGGATGAATCATTGTTAAGGATTGAGGTTAGGGTTGTCGTTACACCAAATCCCATAGGTATTAGTAAAACAATGCATCATCAATGTTAATATATCCTCAAGAGGTGTTTAATCACATTCCGTGAAACATGGAGGGTGCACTGCTAATCCCAATAACCCCCCCCCCCACCCCCCATCATGAGCTAGGGTGTCTCGAACTCAAGACCTTTAGCTCTGAAACCAATTATTGGGAATCATAAATTATTAAGAGGGGGAATTGAATAAATATTTAACAATTTTTAATTTTTCTTTTTATGTTCAACACTTAAACATGTAATTGCATACAATTAGGAAACACATGAGATAGCACCATTCACATACATTTTAACAAAATGATTAACGTGAAAACCCCTCCGGGAGAAAAAGGATCAAAGGTTGTTTTGTATTATGATGATAATAAAGAAACCATATTTGATTACATCATATGTTTGTGAGCACCTACTAACAAGAGGACCTAACTCCGATCATAGTAGGAACCCATAACTTTCCTAGATCCTACAACATCTTATAATTGGAGGTTGCTACTTACTTCATCCAGGTGTTCTACTTTTCATGCAATTTTCAAGCTAAGAACAATAAATTACCTCAATATTAGAAAATAAACTTATGACTTTTAATTATTTTCTTTCTACAACTCCCTCTCCTTTTCTCTGCACACACACTCAGTTGTCCCTACCACAACTACTTCTAGTCTCCTACACTCTTAGCACTTCACTAGTAATTTATTGTATTGGTGCACAAGCATACAGATTCTTCTCCATAGCTCACTCTGATGTTTCACTCTATTTCATCCCATCCATTTCTTACACACCATACTTTCCTCACTTTACCAATTTTCAGTATGACACTATACATAGGGTTTCCTCGCACTCTATCACATAGTTAGAGAACCAAAATAAATGAATTAGCACTTGCAAGAAAGTAAATATTGGAGTATGATACAATTACTAATAATAATATAGAGAATTTTATTACTTGTTACTATTGATTATTAATTTCCTGGTATGGCTTCCTTTGTCAATTAAATTTCCAAAATACCTCATCAAGTTCTTTCAATAGAAACTACATTCTTAATATGAAATGTCTGAAACTTATCCTCCAAGACCAGAGGAATCCCATTACCGAAACAAATGTTCTACATCAATTGCACTGATTATGATTTTACACCTTCAATTAGTGTAGTTCAATTATGCATCATCTATTTTGTTATGGCATCGAATTATAATTAATGTACTTAGTTTAGAAATTTGTGTATCAAAGGTTTCTAGCGATGTCTATAGGTATATCTCCAAAATTTGCTATCTTCTAGATTCAACAAATGCTACCAAACATTCCATTATGTGATCCTTAAATATCTGGCATCATATTCATAAAGGGCTAGAACTAATGGCTTGATTGTAAAGTTCTTAAAACCATAACTTGGCGGTGAAGAGATCTTTTAGTGGGATGATAGTTTGATTGCTAGATTTCCTTCTAGCCAGCTTAACTCACATTTTGACTCATTTTGTGCTATGTTCCACAAGTCATGAGGTAGGGAGGTAGATACTAACACTTTTTCCCCTGACTGGATCAAAATCTCTGACTAGTATGGACTACCAGACTACATGCCTTTTCCTTTGGTTTTGGGCATGCAACTTGTTCAATGTTGGATTTCGAAAAAAATTGAATACAGAGGAAAACTTCAACAAAATGACCTCATAGAATGATCTTCAAGGTTTCTGCCAGATCATCATGTTGAATTCATCTATGAAACATGTACCTTGCTGATAGTTCCATTTATCACCCGAAACTAGGCCACTTTAGCACATAAAAATCCAAATTTTCATGCCATGAGTCTCAAGTCTTGGGTACCATGTCAGACTATGTGTTGGGTAGCGGAGGTCCTAGTAACAGAACCATTTTTTGGCTTATATGGGCCTGACCCAAGTTCGGAAGAATTACTTAGCCCAACAAATTCCACAGTTACTAGCCCTTGTGGCAATAGCCCACAGAGCACGGACTGAGGCCTCACCCAAGGTAGCAGGGGAGGTGTTCGAACCAGGTTTCCGCACCCTTGGGATATCAAGATGTGGTTTAGGGGACTCATGCACCATTTTACTGTGTGTGATCCAGACCCAGAGTAACTTCCACTATCTATTACCATGCTGATTACTGATCTAATCTAATTAATGTAGTGTATCAGATCTTTTTTGCAGGGTCTTTAAGAAAACATTTAACAAGTTTAACCATTCGCATACTTAAAATGAACCTAGATTCATATACATTCATCACATTCACATTTAAATAGATATAGAAACATAAATCATAAAGTGAGATGCACGATAACACGGAATTAGAGAAGAAACTTCTCTTTATTATTATTTCTCACCAATACATCCAGATCTACCCTGCGCACTCAGCTGCAAGGGTCTCCACACATAGTTGCAGACTCTTCCAGACCTCTACGCACCCAGCTGTAGAGCCTCTATCCCCTATCCAACCCCTCAACCCAGACTTACAAGTGCAACTAGTTAAAGATTGCACGGTTGTGACAACAGCAAAATTCTTGTTCAAGAACATACTGACTAGGTTTGGCTGCCCCAAAATTCTCATGACTGATAGGAGAACGCATTTTTTGAATGAAACAATCAGTGCACTCACTTAGGAATTCTAGATATATAACCAACAGAGTACGCCCTACCATCCATAAGAAGATGGGACTGTTGATGCATTCAACAAAATTTTGGAGACCACGTTGACTAAGGTTTGTAATGTACAACGAAATGACTGGGACTTGCACATTTGTGCTGTGCTATGGGCATACCAAACTACGTGCAAGAAGCTGACAGGCTAGACACTATTTCACTTAGTCTATGGAAAAGAGGTCATTATGCCTATGGAATATATTGTGTCTAGTCTGCGGATCATGGCAATCACAGGTATGGCAGACTGCGGGGCATTGGAAGAAAGGCTCACACAACTAGAAGAATTGGAGGAGGAATGGTTTCTGGCTAGATTCCATCAGCAGGTACAGAAACAACGTGAGAAGTTGTGGCACAATCTCCATATCAAGGTGTGCACCTTCAAGTAGAATGATCTACTGTTGCTTTATTACAGTAAGTTCAAAAATTTCCATGGTAAAATTCGTATGCACTGGTTGGGACCCTATGTTGTCAAAGAAGTTACCGATGGGGGTGCGGTTCAGCTGGCTAAACTCAATGCAGACCCCTTCCCAGGATGAGTGAATGGCAGTCGCCTAAAGATCTACACTGGTGGGCCAACCGCTTGACTAAACATAAAGAAGATATTCTCCCTGCTCCAACCAATTGAAAGAAAGTGTGGGATGATAAAGCAACCTGGTGGACAGATGCGTGAGTACCATAGTGTGTGTACATTTGACCAAACACAAGGGTTGCGGTTGCGAGAGAAGGATCATGTGGATGCACTAATAAAAGGAATGATGACCATTGATATCACTATTCATGACAAGATGTCTGCATTATGGAAAAAGGGAGTGGGTGGCAGACAATTAAGAGAAACAGTATGAGCCAGATATGGAATGAGCTGCCACAGATTTTACACAAGAAGTTTACATGAGCTGGAACAAGCGGAAATCAATGAATTTGAAATTCATAGGGCTTATAAATCATCGAGGGGAATTCACTGGGTAGCCTACGCTTCAGAAACACATATGGAGTTTCTCATTATCTCTACACAAGGCATGTGCCAGAAGGTAGTGATCCAGTCGATGGAGAGGCAGGACTCTTTAAGGAATATGGTGTTGACAGCTATGGGCATCCTGTAGGCTACAACATCACCACTAGAGGATGTACTGGAAAAGAGGGAACATGAAGCAGAATTGGTCTGGATTCCGTCGCCTCGCCCAGGGGCAAGCCAGCGCACTACAAAAAAAAAACTAAGGTATGGATAGATGGTGACCACAGGTAGATATGTAGTTAATAAGTTGTCTCTAATGTCCCTCGAAGATTGGGATCTTGCGGACAACAGTCAGGGTCTTGCAAAATTGCAACACAGACTGTAGCAGATGGTGTGAAGAGAAGATACGAAGGTTGTAAGTGGCTACGATGGTACCAGGCGGTCCTGTATGCGGCTCCCCCGCTCACACTAAAATCCTATGAGGGGGTGTTCTGTGTTAACTAAGTAAAGCAGAATGAACATCATCGGTTGCAAGACATGGTAGAAACACTAAAGCAAGAGCTGGACAAAGCATTACAGGAGTCAATGAAGGAGCAGCAGGATGGCAAGCATCACTAAAAGGGAGACAAACCGCGAAGCCAAGGCAGAGCGTCTAGCTGCACCGACGAGTGAGTCGGGATGAGCCACGATGATTGTGTTGGGGGAAAGTTGGGCAGCGGAGGTCCCGCATAACGTTTTTTGGGCAGAAAGCCCAAAAAGTAGGATTAAATTATTGTAAAAACTCCGAAGTATGCAGAGCGCGAAATATAAAAGATCGAGTCAAAGGGTTGTCTGCCGAAAAAAAAATGTAAAGTAATAGGATGTAAGTCTGTCTGTGGACCATAGGAAGGTATAAAGAGAGCATGGCTCTATGAGGGAAGGGCAGTTCTTTTTGGGATATGATTTCAGATCTAAATTTTAATGGGTTGCTGAGGAAAATAGTCTGAAAGCGTTTGTAAGCCTGCGTTGAGGGGTTGGGTAGGGGATAGAGGCTCTACAACTGTGCACAGAGGCCTGTAAGAGTCCAAAAATATGTGCGCGAACCCCTGCAGCTGAGTGCGCAAGGTAGATCCAGATATATTGGTGAGAAATAATAACAAAGATAAGTTGCTTCTGTAATTTTGTGTTATCACGCATCTGACTTTATGATTTACCTTTCTATATCTGTTTAAATGTGGATGTGATGAATGTATGTGAATCTGTGTTCATTTTAAGTACGTGAATGGTTAAATTTGTTAAATATTTTCTTAAAGACCCTCCTAAAAAGATCTGATACACTCCATTAATTAGATTACATCAGTAATCACCACGGTAATAGATATTGGAAGTTACTCCGGGTCCAGATCTACGCGACTGCAGAGCAGTGCGAAGTAGTAGAAGGGTGTGTGAGTCCCCTAAACCACATCTTGACAGCCCAAGGGTGTAGAAATCTAGCTCCAACACCCTCCCCTGCTACCTCGGGTGAGACCTCAGCCTGCACTCCGTGGGCTATTACCACAAGGGTTGGTAGCTGCAGGATTTTTTGGGCTAAGTAATTCTTTCGAACCTTGGTCAGGCCCATATAAGCCAACACTATGTTGACATGATCTTGCCACCATGTTTGTCACTTCATTATGTTGCTCATCATCATCGTTCAATGGAAGTGTACATGTGTCATACTGTCATTGGTCCATGTTTTCCTATGACATGTTCTAGTAGTTACCTCAATAAAACTACCTCCTAACTAGGCCAAAGGCTTGACTAGCATGACTTCTTCATAAATCCTCCTAAGTCTAAAACTTATTTAACAAACAAATTTCTTGTAAAACACAAGGTCTATACAAAACCTTCAAGCTTGGAACTCTATTAAAAGCTTTAATTGGTCATAACTCCATCATCCTTTGAAGTTTTTTAGGTAGCCTTATACCATTGCAAATGTCTTTCCAAGGTTTATCCATCTGAGTACATTGTAAAAGAAAATCAGTATAACCCCTAAGATAGAAGTTCCTTCAAATACTAGGCCACCCAACCATCATAGTTATAATATTTTTGGCTTTCTCACTTATCCTGCTACTATGATGAGTCTCTCCTAAAATTTACATCTACGAGAGGACTCCCCCTCAACTTGAATTTTATTGGTGGGTTCCATGGAACCTAAACTTTTGAAATCAATGACAATATTTGGCCCATCAATCTCCTCTTTTGTCATTGATAGAAACATTGGAAAACATTGTTATAACATTGATGTCTCTAATAAATATAAAGACTCCCCTTAACATTTTTCAAACTCTTCTCCTTTAAACCCCCCCCCCCCCCCCAACAAACTATGAGACCTATATAAGTTCTTCAGTGATAACTCCCCCTTCGATGTTGTCAAGTCATAATGTTTGGGGCACTACCCACAACAATTCATCTCCCCCTTTGACATCAATGGTAAAGGGTAGCGTCATATCCCCCTGAAGCCATGTCCTAATATAATACCCATTTTTTACACCTACGGGTGAAAATGTGAAGTTGGGCTACACTGTTTTCCCCTCTTTAAGAAAAAGAATATCATTTTAAGAATTTCTTCAACTTTCGACAAGCCAAAGCAATTTTTCTGTTTAGAATTTCATCTTAGAATAAAAAGGCAACTTGTGAGAACTTTTATTGGATTTCTATTACTTATTTTTCGGAATTTTTTTATTCACATTGGATATGTAAACTTAGGAATTGTTTGATTGTGGGTTCTTTAAAAATCAAGGGAATCATAACATGCCATGTTTTTTAGCACTAGTGTATTTTTTATTAACTTGGTGCTTTTGGAAAACAAAATGTGTTGCAGTAATCTAGATAGACTCTACCTTGATATCATTATATTTACAAAACCAACTAATGCACATCATAATTCCTATAATTTTTTGAATTCACCCATTATGAAAAAACTATAGATTTTGAGGATATATAGGTAGGTGTCCAATTTCTCAAAATATTAGTTGTAACTAAAAATTAGAAAACTACCCATTAGAAAAGATGAACCAATGTAATGAACCATAAATTTTTCATATATGTTTATAACGTATTTGGAAGATACAAATTTTTATTTCACTGAATCATAATGAGCTTCAAAACAAAATTTGCACACAAATTTTTAGAAAAATAATCAAAATTAGCAAATTTCTATGAAATTCCATAAAATCTATATCTAGTGAAACTAGATTCAATTCTGAGAATTCTGGTTTTTGTTCTGACAAGAATTTCATCATATTTAATGGAGTTTAGGCATTCCAAAATTGGAAAAACATGACTAGAGCCGAGTTGTTGCAGAGTTGCAGTTTAAAACAGTTCAACCGAATTAAAATTACATTTGGCCCAACTTATGTTTGTCATTAATGCTATTTAAAATAAACAGAAAAATAATTCGGCTGAAGTATTCTGAAGTTCTGTCGAATTAATTTTGAAAGTTCGGCCGAAAATGTGTCGATATTTTCCATCGGCCACAAAAATGAAATGATGCGGCCCTCCAAAAAAGAGTTTCACTCAAAACAATATAAATACGTGGAGACGAAACTTCATTTTTACTCACCTTCCTGATTTTGAGTAAAATTTTAAGGTAAATATGTTTTTTGGGCTGAACTCTTTAGAGGAAGTTTTTTGGGCTAATCGTTTTGGAGGAAATTTATTGGCCTTAATTTTTAAGGTAAGTATTTTAAGTTGAATTTTTTAAGTGGGATTTTTTAGCTTAATTGTTAAAGTAACTTCTTTGGGCTAAATTTTCTAAGTGAGATATTTTAGCTTAATTTTTAAAGTAATTCTCTTGGGCTGAATTTTTAAATGAGATTTTTTAGCTTAATTTTTAAATTAAGTTTTTTGGACTTAATTTTTAAAGTAAGTTTTTTAGGCTGAATTTTTAAAGTGACTTTTTTGTGCTGAAATTTTAAAGTGAGTTTTTCTGAAAGTAAAATTTTTTGGCTGAATTTTTAAAGTGAATTTTCTTTAAAGTAACTCTTTCATGTCGAATTTTTAAAGTGAGATTTTTAGTATAAATTTTGAAAGTAAATTTTTTTTAGGATTTTTTTAGAATGAATTTTTTGGGTTGGATTTTAAAAATCTACATAGATTGAATTATCATGGGAAATCAAATAATTTGCAAGATAAAATATGAACGAACAAGAGACATTGAGGAGCATAGAGAATTTAGGAGAAAATATTACAAAAGAATGAAAGAAGACCACACAAATATTGAAAGGACAAATCAATCTCAACTAGAAGTTGAAGCAGGTATGTAAATGAAAATATTATAAATGATATTTAAAATTTAACTAGTGTATTTTGAAATTCAATTTTTATTTAATGAACTAATTTGAAAAATATTTTGCAATGTAAACAAAGAGAGGCATTCCTCATAACATTGATGATGAGATTCAAAATTTTGAAAAGACAAAGTCAAAAAGATAATGAACCAATGATTAATGATGTTGTTGAAAATGTTGAAAGAGATTCAAATGAAGAAGTTGAATCACCATCAAATATATATATATATATATATATATTAATATATATATATTATATATATATATATATATATATATATATATATATATATATATATATATATATATGTCATGTGTATTATTGAAGTTGTACATATTTATTGATTTCAATTTCATTCAAACTAGATTTTTTATTTTTTTATTGTTTAGTGAATATTTATACCCATTTACATTTAATTTTCATATATAAGGATGAAATCAGTATCGATGATGAGATGTTGGAAAATTTTGACACTGAAATATATGGAGATAAAAAATTTGACCATATCGTATGATAGTGTGTTAAGGTCATTATTGAGAAGTTAATCAAAGATGAAATTGTGAGATTTCAAACTTAAATTTTAGGACGTCTCTTAACATCAAAGAAAGTAAAAGATGCTATAACTCTATTGGGTATTCGAAAATCAATGAGAAATAAAAAGGTGATGGAAAATGTGATTCAAAATATAAATAGTGCTTTAAAATCAATTGGAAGATCTAGAAAGATAAGCAATATAAATGCTCATAGAGGAATACAAATGGTAGTGGTTTCATCAAGTACTCAAGAAAATCATTTGGTAAAATCTATGGAAAAAATATTAGGGACCTCGTGGAAAACATTGCACAAACATAGGAAATTTCGAATACAAATAGATGTAAATGATGAGATTGTTTGTTGGAAAGTTATTTGTAGGCAACCATACAAACATAAACTTTGGGAAGATGGTAAAAACTAATATAACAATATTGGATGAAAAATTCACACATTTCACCAAAATCAAGGGATGTGATGTGGTAAAGAATAACACAAAATTAGTATAAAGAACATGCAAAACATATCTTGGACACCACTCAAATAGAGTTGTTCAATAAGTTTATAGAAGAGAATCGTGTAATTAATGTCTCTATCAATAATTTTGTCCAACGAAAACCATGTCATGATAAACCTATCACTATATGCAACACGTGGTGTTGTCGTTATCATGTGGAATTTCAATTATATTATGACATATTCCTTAATTTTGATAAAACATTTTGGAAAAATTCACCTCCTCCTTCCGTTATCCATGGTTTCATATCCAAAATTGTATGTGAAAGGGAAAGTCATAAATTATTTTACCAAAAGAAATGTGTTGGTGGTAAAAAATGTAATCATTGTCGAAATTTGACTTTATTTCACAACAAATATTCTATGGATAGAAATAATCAATCATTGTCTAACCTAAGAATAAAATGGAAGAGATATGAATATATCCATACATTGATTAGTTCAAATAATAGTACAAGTTCTAAAAGGATTGAATTACAAGAAGAAGAAATTCCTGTGATAGAGATTTTGAAGAAATTTGAGACATAAATTTATAAGTACACCTAGAATTCATATAGAGCTCGATGGTGGGACCTGCAATCCAAAAAATACCGTGAAATGTTTCCAGTAGGGACCATTTTGTCAACAGTTGAATTTGCAGAAAATTACAGATTTGTTGCACGAAATGAAATACATAGTGAACATTATCATTCTTACCAAGTCTCCACCCTTGTCCATATTCTATATAGATATGTTGAACAAAATGTTCATGATATGGAAATCACTAGTGAGAATCGACATGTTATTAAAGAATATCATTTTTATACCAGTGATGATCGTACACATGATACACATTTTGTAAAACATTGCTTTGATAAGATTTATGACTCATTGAAAGGTTATGGAATAAAAGTAGATAAACATTGGATATGGTCAGATGGGTGCGCAGTTCATTTCAAATATTCACAATCATTCTTTTGGTTGTGTTGTCTTCATAAGAAAAACCATATTAAACATGGTTGGAATTTCTTTGAGATTGGGCATGGAAAAGGAGATCATGATGGTGCAGGGGCATGTATAAAACAAGCACTTCAAAGATATCAAATGGACCACTCTACAAACAGACTTGTTTTAGCTAAACAACTTATTCAATGGTGCAATGCTACACTAAGATATCAGACCAACCCATCAAGGGAGGTATGCAGGTATGTACATATATGTACAAATTAACTTGTATATAGTTTTAATATATGATAATTTTATTAATTTTTTAATTTTAAACGTTTATAAATTAGATACTTCAAATAGTATGACAATGATTATCTTCAACATATATAAATTTTATTTTAAATAACATATTTAAATTGTTGTTTGAATTTACTATAGCTTTTTTTGGCAAATTGCAATCGAAGATGTAGATAGATAGATTACATATGAAGTTGAAACAGTAAAAGGGACTCAAAAATTGCATTCAATTAAAACAAAGGATTACCGAAATGCATTTGCATTTGATAGAAGAAAATATTTTTTTTTGTCTTGTTTGTATAGAGGATACACAATCCAATGATGTTTGTGAAAACAATATGTATGTAAACCCTTAGGAACATACATAAATAAATACAAAGGGGGAAATGTTAGTTGCAAGCTTCGAAGAGATGGAATGAGAGGAGATAAGTATCATCTGAAGGTGATCGAGTTTCCGATCTTGTTAGAGAAGGTAACATTTCAATTGATTTCAAAATATATATATTTTTTATGTTTTTAAAATAAATGTGTATAAGTATCTAGATAATAGTTAAAATATAGAGCTCTAGAAATAGATAACAAAATCAAGTCCATATTAATAAAGTTAATTTCATCTATATTATGATCTGAATTTACACTTCTTTTATTGTGTAGGAGATGTTTTTTCTATAGTTCCACCCACTAACAACATAGAAAATGTCAAGTATTATTTGAAGTGGTGCACTAAACAAAAGATGAAGTTATTGGAAGACTATGATGATAACAATTTTATATATGAAATAGGGTATATTATACTAAAAGGTTATTTTTTCAAGAAACTCACCAAAATGAGAGTAATGTTCACTTTCAAGACTATCAACCCGATGTCATAAGTTGTCAATATAGTCACTTGGTGTGTGCAGCATGCATATAGTTGATAGAAGCTTAATAAATAAAAAAAATGAAAGTTAAGAAATAGAGAATGTCAAAACTTGACCATGAATGGATCATTGAAGATGGCACTCCATTAGATTTTTTTTAATTGAAAAACCCAACAATTTCTTGGATACTTGGATTCATCTTTGAGAAATAGAGTCAAGTAAATTGTTAGTATCTATTTTTGTGCACTCTTAAGTTGTACATTATTAAGAATATGATGATGTGAAAGCGATATTTATTGGGTCTTGTATTGAGTTATAAACTTATCTGTATAATTCTTGCTATGTAGATCAGTATATGGGATTCACTGCTCTGTTAATTTGTGGTGTATATTGTGTTGTTACTGCTCTATTAATTTGTGATTGTATTTGGTTGAGTCGAGCGATGTTATTTCCTTGTTAATTTGTGATTGTGGTTGGTTGAGTCATTTACTAGGAATCATTTTGTAACATTATAGGAATGATTAAATGAAAAATGTACCAATTAAATGTTAATTTCATTTCATTTCTACATATTCATGAACTTAAACTCTATGTAAAACCTTTAAAAGAATCACACCATGCACATGCATCATGGAAATTGTTATCATTATTTGACATCTACATCGAATTATACTTGGTTCATTCAAGTGAAAATGTAGCACATTTTTCTAATTTACAATTTCAATAGATTCACTTGAAATAAGTCTTGAAGGCAAAACAACTTTAAACAAAACCTAAGAATCACCTACTCACATTATAGGAATGATTAAATGCAAAATGTACCAACTAAATGCAAATATGTAAAACATTTAAAAGCATCAGGCCATGCATGCATCATTCAAATTGTGGGCCATGTTTTATAATGCAGTTTTATCTAACTTATGTAAATGTACATTCATATAACTTTATATTAAAATTTAACTATCAACCCACATCTATAGTAGCCTTTTACACGAATGAAAAATGTACATGTACCATATTTTATAATGCAATTTTAAGTTATCATTGTTTTAGACATATACATCGAATTATACTTGATTCATTCAAATGAGAAATGCAGACCAAATTTTGTTTACAATCTTAATAGATTCATTTTAAATAAGTAAAGACAAAACAACTTTAAACAAAACCTAAGAATCATCTACTAACATTATCGAAATTATTGAATGAAAAATGTACCAACTAAATCGAAATATGTAAAAGATTAAAAGCATCAAGCCATGCATGCATGATGAAAATTGTGGGCCATGTTTCATATTGCAATTCTTTCTAACTTATGTAAATGTGCATTGAAAGAAATTTATATTAAAAATTTAACTATCAACTAACATCCATAGTAGTCTTTCTATACTTGAATGCAAAATTTACATGTACCATATTTTATAATGCAATTTTAAGTTATCATTGTTTTATACATCTACATCGAATTATACTTGATTCATTCAAATGCAAAATGCAAACAACATTTTGTAATTTACAATTTTAATAGATTCATTTTAAATAAGTCAAGACAAAACAACTTTAAACAAATCCTAAGAATCATCGACTAAAATTATAGGAATGATTTAGTGAAAAATGTACCAACAAAATGTAAATTTACTTTCTTTGCACTACATAATGAACTTAAATATGTAAAACCAAGTTCTAGGCATCAAACCATACATCAATTGTACCATGCAAAATGTACACAAACTCCAAAATTAGCATGTATTAAATGCAAATTTACTTTCAATGCACTACATCTTCATGAAATTAAATATGTAAAACCAAGTTTTAAGCATCAAACCATACATCAATTGTACCATGCAAAATGTACATAAACTCCAAAATTAGCATGTATTAAATTCAATTTACTCTGATTGCACTAGATATTCATGAACTTGAATATGTAAAAGCAAGTTGTAAGCATCAAACCATACATCAATTGTATCATGCAAAATCTAGATAAACTCCAAAACTAGCATATATTAAATCATAATAAAGAGTTCAACATTTAAAGTATGTCCAAAATTTTAAAATATATAATAAAAAGTTGTCAGATAATAAGTTGCATCAATTTAGACACTCTGTTTAATGTATGATCTATCAACCTCCTGGTGTTGTCCTCTGAATAATGGATGCCTACACAACATGTGTAATTGCACATATATATATATATATAATATTATATATATATACTTTAAAACTAGATTTTATGGTCTAAATTAAATTAAATGTAAGATCATTGAACAAAATTAAAAAAAAAAAAAAAAAAAAATCCATGCAATACCTCATGGTGTCTTCCCTCCATTATGCCTTTTGGCGTTCGTCATGCATTGTTCCCTCCTGGATGCCCTGAACAATACATGTACATGTATATATTAGAAATTTTAAATAACATGTATAAAAATCCATAAAATCACAATATTAAAAAAGTCGTTACACAACTTTTTCAAATTGTTTGGATGATCCTATCCCCATTGTTGACTCCATTGCTAAAGTCCCTCGACAATTGAAATCTCCCCAAACCTACAATTCCAAAATTTTAAAATTATAAGATAAATCTATAAATTAGGTTTTAATGAAACTTGCAATTCAATTTATAATAAAACATAAGTGAAATATTCAATACTTGTGGAACATATCCTAATAGGGAGGAAGAGGGTGGCACTATGTCCAAAAGATCAGTCGAAATCAAAGTCTCTTAACATTTAATTATATCTATGTTTAATTATTTATTGAAAAATATGTCAGGTCACAATATACTAATATAATAAAGGTATAATAATAATTGTATCAACATGAACTCTTAAAAGTGATGTTTTCCTAGATGGGTTACGGCCGAAGTGTGAGCTAGGGTTTGCGTCGACAGAAAATTGTGTGCTAGGGTTGTGCGAGCTCGACGCTCTCCCGTCGGGGCCTCTAGTCCTTACCCTTGGGGTTCTGCCTACCATGGAAGAGCCGATACAACTTCCTTAGGCCTGCTGCATCAAGGATATGGTCTCTAGTTGGCCACTAGACCAAGCCTCATTTTTCATGATGTTTTCCTCCATCTGTGCCTTCTGCACTCCAACAGGGGGAAGCTTGGACAAAGAAGACACCATTTACCCATAGCGAATGAGATGCCAAAAAGGAATGAAGACACAATGAAAATATCAACCAAGGACATTCGCTCAGACAAGGGAAGGACACAAACCCTCCCTTTTCTGACAAAGTCAACCCTTCAAAATCTCAGGAGTAGCTATAAGAATAGGTAAAAAAGGCCAAGAACAACTACAATCCAAAAGCCAAGAAAATCCCAGAACAGAAAATCCAATATCTCGGGGTAACTGAATACGAAGAATATATGCAGGAACACAAAGTAATATGCAAGTTGATGGGAATATGGCCTACAGAAAGAGCCTTGAAATGGTGGATTCGGAGCAAATGGACACCCAAAGAGGAGATCTGACTTCAACTGGGCTCCAAACACTTTTTCACAGTCATCTTTGATCTCCAAGAAGACAGAGACAAATTTTTTTAAGGAGGACCCTATTTCTACAACTCGGCTATATTATACATGAGATTCTAGAGGGATAACTTCACACCATTAAAACAGGATTTCACTAGGGTTCTAGTATGGGTATGCCTCTACTCCTTACCAACTAATTATTGGGCTCGTTTGGTCCTAAAAGTTATAGGAGACCAATTGGGGGAGTATATCAAAATTTCTGAAGGCACCAGAATGGGTCACTATGTATCCTATGTTATAATTTGTGCTTACATAGATGTCTCTGGGGCTCCTCTAGAAGAAATCAAACTAATCTTCAGGGACAAAGTCTGGTTGCAAAGTATAGACTATGAACAGATTCCCTTCCCCCACAGAAGGTGTCACGAGCACATGCATCTTTTCTATGATTGTCCAATGAATAAAACCCCTCAAATGCACGAGCAAGAAAATAAACAAAAATATATCGAAAGTTTCACCAAAGTAATCTCCAGGAATAAGAATAATAGGAAGAAAGTTATCCCCAAGAAGAATCTTAACAAAGAAGCAAGGTAGAAATAGTTAAAAGTACTGAACAGTAACCAACAACAATGAGACCAAATAGCAAATTAAGCAGATGAGGCAGGAGCAGAAGAAATTAACCCAGAAGATAGCAACCAAGATGGAAGGGGCACAGGTAATACCAACACAGGCAAGGAGCAGTTGCTAGAGGACACGGAAATGCAACCAACATAAATGTTAGAAAATTTAGAGGAAGAAGCAATAGAGGAATCCCTATAGGGGGTAGACCTTGCTATAATAGTAGAGGAATGGAAACAAAAAGGAATAAATTCCATATCAGAACAACAGTTACAAAAAATTGAAGTTGCCTATCTCCTACAGGAAGACTTAAAATTCAAAGCCCACAATCTAGCACATGAAAGCATAGCTTCAAAAGGAATTTTATCCAACACCCCAGTGGAAGGACTCAACCTCAAAGGCTTAACTAGAAAGTGAGGATGAAAGACCACAAGTCAGCTCCTTCAAGAACTAGTAGCCAAGCTAACCAATGAAGGAAAGCTAAAGGCTCTTTCTCTATACCCATCTCCAAGTCAATCAATTGAATATTTTGGAATATTATGGGACTCAATAGTCCCAGGAAGAAAGGCATATTAAAAATAAGAGTCACGTCCATTCATCCCGACATCATGCTCATTCAAGAAACGAAACTATATTTGTCTCACCCTCCCCTCCTGCTCAACTCATGCTAAAGGCCATACAATTCCCTGGCTATATGGCCACAGGCTCAGTAGGAGGCATACTGACTCTCTGGAAAACTCCAAATTCGATCTCTTATCTTCTATGGCCACTCACCATTCCTTAATTGTGATCCTGAGAATATTAGGCACCAACGAGACCATTAGTATAACCAATGTTTATGCCCTGCACAAGGTGATTAACCACATAAAAATGTTCCAGATCTTATCCAATCTCCTTGACCTTCTACACCACCCCATAAAAATCATAGCTTGATATTTTAATATGATAACTAACCTATCTGAAAAAAAAAAGGAGGAATCAGGAAGTTAGATAAGGACTCCGAGGATTTCCTTACAACCGTTGAAAACCTCAACCTCATTGACATTCCAACCAGCGTTGGCTTATTCACTGGGAATAATAGAAGAGGAGGAGACCATTAAATAGCCTCCCATCTAGACCGATTGATTCTATCAGAGGCTTGCTATCTCACCTTCTAGGAAACATAGGCGAGAATACTCGTACAAGTAGGCTCTACTCACTGGCAAATCTCTCTCAAGTTTCAACTTTCTGTGTCTCCGAAGAATAAGCCTTAATATTTGAGGCCTTCTGGTTGAACGACCTAGATTTCATGGAAAAAATGAAACAATGGTGGACCTACACCCCCCCAAGAACTAGAAACAAAATGTATACTTTCCAACAAAAAGTAAAATATCTCAAAGAGGAAATGAAAAAATGGAATAGAGATACTTTTGTTAATATGATTATGGACAAAAAACAATTGGAACAACAACTGTAAATTCTGAAACAAAATATAATTGAAGAAGGGCTATTGGAGACAAGTAAGCAAGAAGAACAACTACTACAACAAATATGGGATGAAAGAGCCATTTAGGAAGAAACGTTGTGCTAACAAAAATCATGAATTAATTGGCTAAAATGTGGTGAAAGGAACAATTATTTTTTCCACAAAACAATGATACAGCATAGGAGGAACAACATAATTCTATCTAAGGAGAACCAAGAGGGTCATGTCATTCACTCTCAAGAGGAGTTGGAAACTGAGGTCACCAACTATTTCAGCTCTCTTCTCAAAGAGCCAAGGAATGATCACAATCAAAACATCAAAAACATCATTAAGAACATTCCCAAAATCCTCACAGAGGAACACAATAGATTTATCCTAAGGAAAGTATCCCTCTAGGAAGTGGAGGATGCTGTCATGGGAATTCCTAATGGAAAATATCCAAGTCCTGGTGGGTTTACCATTTATTTCCACAAAGCTTGTTGGTCTATCATAAATTTGGATGTTCATAATTTGGTGGAGGAATACTGTATCCAGAAGTCTATCCTTCAAGCTCTCAAGTCCACCTTTCTCACTCTGATACCTAAAGGAATCTTTGTGGATTCCCCAAATTAATTCAGACCCCTCGCCCTTTGCAATGTCATATACAAAATCATCTCAAACATTTTGGCCAATTGCATTAAAGTCGTCCTCCCTTTCCTCATCTCCCACCAAAAGCCTAGTTATGTGGACAGAAGAAAAATCATGGACATCATCATCTTCTCTAATGAGCTCATTCATTCTCTTAAATCCCGAAAGAAACCCGAGATGATGATTCAACTAGATATGTCCAAGGCTTTTGACAAAATAAGTTGGAATTATATGAGACATATCTTGGGTGCATTCGGTTTTCATAAGGAAAGCATCATGTGGAGCATGGCTATGGCGTCAGGAGTTTTCTTCTCCATCCTTGTGAATGGCTCATGTTCACAACCCCTCCTTCCTTCAAGGGGAATCACGCAAGGGGATCCTATATCTTCCTTCCTCTTTGTTATAATGGCAGAAGGTTTAAGCTGCTCCATCGCTGCTTCCCAGCATTAAAATAATCTCATTGGTCTCCAACCCCATGCCTCTGCCCCCTCTACAACTCACCAGCAATTTTTGGATGATACTCTTCTCATGGGCCTCCCCTCCATCAAAGAGGTTGCTTCCTTCCTTTCCATTCTATTATACTTGTCTACTACTTTGGGCACCTCCATCAACCCCCTCAAATCCAAGTTGTTTTTCTTTAACACTCCGCTACCTATCTGCAAGAATATTGCCAGATTCCTGGCCATCCCTATTAGCTCTCTCCCCTCCACCTACCTTGGCATTCCCCTTCCGGATAGGCCTCTCCTGGGACAGTTGGGAGAACCTGCTAAACAAATTTGAAAAAATATTGGCCAATTGGACCTTTAGATCCCTTAATTTGGTTGGTCATCTTATCCTAGTCAAATATATGCTATAGGTTATCCCGCTTTACATGTATATGGCTATGGCAGCCCCAAAATTGATTTCAAATAAAATCAGGAACCTTCAGAGAAACTTCCTTTGGAGAGGGGCTAAGGACAAACATAAATGGGCTCTTGTAACATGGGATAAAATCCATAAACCTAAAAAATATGGTGGCCTTGATCTCAAAGATATAAACCTACTGGGAAAGGCCCTGGGGGCCAAAAACCTTTGGAGATGGATTTCTAACCGCAACTTCCCTTGGGGTGCCCTCTGGAAAGAAAATTACACTCCCTCCTTAGCACAAGAGAAAATTGTTGGGCTTAATGGAAACATCAAAGATTTTGTTACCTAGAATGAAACCTAGGAAAATAGGGACATCATCCAAAAACAAAGCTTCTTGAAAATCGGAACCGACAACAAGGCTTTTTTCAGGGAGGATTTGTGGCAACAAAGGTAGGATCTATACCAAGATCACTTCCAATATATCAACGTCGATATGAAAAACAGAGGCTAGATTAAAGTCAACTAGTACTAGAGGAAAAGTGAAGAAAATTACAAATGGAGAAATTGGATCAATCAATAGGATTGGACTCTACAAATGAACCTCCAAACCTCGTCGGACCTCTCCTGAGGGTTAAAACATAGAAAAATCCTCCATGACCTTATTGAGAATAAGCTCAGATGGGAAAAAAACTCAATAGGAAACTTCATCTTAAGCAAAGCATACAGATACATAGCTAAGCACGACCAACTCCATCTAGATCCGAAATGGAATGCAATATGGGACAGAAAGCACTGGCCGAAAATATCCATCTTCCTTTGGTTAGTCATGCACATAAAAGTCCTAACATGGGGAAAATATAATAAGAAAAGGATTTACTGGCCCCTCGAGATGTCGCCTCTACCAGCAAGATGAAGAAACCCCCAATCCTCTGTTAAATGTCTTCCCTTTCACATTCAATGTCTGGAATTGGCTTTCATCAGTCTTTCAAATCTCTGATCGAGACCCCTCCTCCATTCAAGATACAATCACAAACTAGATATTGGTCTTTTCCCCCCATCCTCTGGTTAAGCGCTCCTGGAATGTAATGCATGGTTTAATATATTGGGCTCTCTGGAAGGAGCACAACGTGAGAATCTTTCGCGACCTCTACATCGAGGAGGAACTCATCATCACGAAGATAAAAAGTGCACTCTGTGAAATGGTAACATCTCTACCTACTCAAACTGTCAAAACCCCTCCTACTCTTCACGAAGTGAGAATCTTCTCAACACTCGATCTCCTTCATATCAAGGTTCGCAAAGTCACTCCCCTCACCGGGCTTGTTAATAATGAAAACAGGTGGTAGTCCCCAGAGCAGGGGACCTTCAATCTTAACTACGATAGTGCAACTAAAGGAAATTTGGGCCCAATAGGTTATGGAGGGGTTTTTAGAAACTCAGAAGGTGAGATAATTTTGATTTATGAGGGAACTATTGGCTTAGATACCAACAACGCTGCAAAAATTCATGCCTTGGAACATGGCATATCCATTGCACACTACCTCAACATCAATCCTCTAATTGTTGGAGGAGATTCCACACTGACCACTTAAATTGGTAAAAAATCCAATAGGGCATTGAGGTGGATAAGTTCTCAGAAAATTGGCACCTAAACAAAATCATACAACACATCAAGTATGGAATTGACAGCATGGTAGGCCTTCACTTTCAAGCAATCAGAAGGAGAGGACATAAACTCTCAGACATATTGGCAAGTGAGGGTACGGATGGTACCCTATGCCTGAATTCCCAAGCATGGTAGGATTTGGAGGACAGGGAACATTGTCATCAATGTGCTTCTATCAATGAAGAAGATAACAAATTTAATGAACAATAACTATTTGAGTACTTTTCATCATCATAAGATAGATTCTCTACTAAATGATAACGAAAGATGGCGGGCATCTAGGTACAACCCCTTCCTTGCCTCACCTATCTCCAAAGCTTGCGATGCCACCAACCCTTCCCCTTGTGTGACCTCTTTCTCCCAGTCTCATCCTCCCTGCTCTGCCATTACTCTCCCACCCCTCCCCAGTTTTCTGCATGTATCCCCTACCTGCCCCCCTTCCCCAATCCAATTCTCTCTCCTCCTCCTGGCTTCTATAAATTGACCTTCCTCCCTTCACCCCTCATTCTCCTCACAACTTCTCTCCCCCTTTGTTTGCCCCTCGTTCTCTAGTTTGCCCTACATTCTATCCTCTCTGTTATACGGAATTTATATCTACGGATAAGTACAACTTCCCTATGGGGGTAGATACACTTAGAACAATAGAAGTAAATATGTTTAACCTTTTCCTACTATAGACAGATAAGATAAAGGAACCTACTTGTGATCCTTTGCTTCCTTTGATCTCCTTTGAATTGCTCCCATCGCTCTCGCTCAAACTGAATTCGCTCAATTGGTACCTGCCAACATAAACAGAAGACGAAAAAAATCAAAGCATATGATCTATCTATTGTAAACAAATTGAATCGACAACATTTGAACATACATTCATCACAGGTATAGACAAAAATATTGGAAAAGGAGCAAACAACTAGGAGAAGTTACACCTAATGTGGTTCGATCTCGTGTCACTCATCCAGCTTAGTCCAAACCCTCATCACACCAATAGCACATCAATCCAGTAGCATAACATTACTTCACAATGATTTCAAGTCTCAAACCAATAGTATTTCTCTATAATATCCAAGTTCTAGCCCCCTGATCACTATGAGGAGTGGTCAATTTATAGGGAAATGCAAGTGATTTTGTCATAAATGGGACATTGAATGGTTTTCCATAATTGGATAGTTTATTTCCATGGAGAAAGGGATGAGAGGATAGAGGGTTGAAAGATCCATAGCCTATCCAAAATCGAGCTCATAGGATGAGATAAGAGTTGGGCATCCTTCTAGAATGTTCTAGAATCAAGGAATATTCCTAGAATCCTATGTCAATTTCACTCATCCTCACCTAGCACAAGCTAAAGTGGGCCTAAGTGCTCTATAGCACAGGTCTAAATGGGCCTACCTATGCAGAGCAGTTGCCCCCAACCAAGGTTGCGTTGGTGTCCCAAAGAGACATTTCAGCAAGGTTTCAAACTAGGAAATTTTCATGGATGAAAAAATTCAATATGATGACTTGTGTAGGGCACGTAGAAATTGAAATAGGGTTTGATGAGCCCTATTTGTACTGATCTTATTTTTGGGAATGATATGCCAAAATAGACCTGTAATAGCTTCCCCCTAAAGCATGAAGTCGAAAATGATAATGTTGAGTGATATGCTTTATCATTTGATGTGGAGGATCTGAAGTGGATGGTGAACTGCATTAATTACAATACATAATATAATGATATCTTTAAAATTTTCATGAATTTCTAAGGGAATGCATACCCATACTCAACATATAAAATTTTCATTACATGTACATAAATCATATAGTCGTCTATAGATATAGACCCATGATAGGATGACCATCTGTGTAAAGCCATTGTACGGATGATTTAGTACTCTTCTAAAATCACAGCCCAGATGGATGAAACTAGATCCGGGGTATTCTATATCATCCAATCATTCACTCAAGTTCGAGTCTAACCATGTGAAAATGGGATCTGAAGTCGAACATGGGAAGACATTGTCTGATTACTAGCCAATGATGTGAGTGGTTTACAGACATGAGAGAAATCACCGATAATGATAATTATTCTCAAGGTACTACAATACATTTTGTATGGTGTGAATATATGTTTTCATGTTGAAGACCATACAAAGTCTTTTAGTCGAAGGACTGTGATGTCAACCTATTGCCGGAAGCAAGAAACTTGCCATTGATGTATGGAAGCCTCAAGGTACTGGAAGGGTGTATCTAAGTCAACTTCCTAGATAATGTGCTGATGTCAAAAAGAAGCGACTCATCGCAGGAGGGCCTTGATCTATCCCCCATAAATGACATGAAATGAGTGTAACAATTTTGAAGATAGAATGTGACTAATGACACAATGTTCAGGAATGGCAGTCATGAAAATGAAGGTTTATGAGTATTGCAAAGGATGATGTTTACTGAGCAACTTCTGTTGAACATGTCAGTGACACTGAATGAATTGGAATCATTGAACCAAAACCAAAGTGGTGGATGGTGTGATAGACCATAGGTATTGTAACCGTCAAGCAGATAACCCAACCCAAATAGTCACAGAGATGAAGTGAAATTGTCATGTTCAAGAGCGACTTCCTACCATAAAGTGATTTATCCCTTTTCCCATTTTTCCCAATACCTATTTATTTTTTAACAAGCTTGAGGAGGATAACATATGCTTGAAGTATAATTCCACTCTTTCAGTGAATCCATCACTATGTGATGTTTTAACGAGTCTAGCAAAGGTGAAACTCAGTCTTGTCACGATGGACAAGTTTGTCACTATTTGATGTTTTAACAAGTTTAACAACAATGAGAACTCAGTCCTTTTCATGTTTAGAGAGTTTTAAAAGGGAAAAAAAGAAAACAACACAAGTTTTTTTTCATAAATTTGTCTCTCAAGTCTGAAAAGGTGTAAAATAATACAAGAGAGAACCTATTGACCATGTCCAATCAACGTATTCTTTTTTCATAAGTAAGCTATCTCAATCTGGAAAAGGGTTAAAATTATAGTAAGTAGATGTCATTTCCAATCCATTTACGAGATGAAAAGGACAAGTGTTCGGCAATATTTTATTGTTTAAAGAGTTAGAAAAGAGCTTGAAAGTAGACCCCCTATTTTTATTTTATTTTAACAAGTCAAAAAGGAATATACTCAGCGATATTTTCATTTTTTACAAGTCAGAAAATAGCTTAAAGGTGACTCGTCCTGAAGGAATGAGTGGTATAAAGGAGAGCAACTCATTCTGGTGATTTTGGAACTTCACAAAACATGTTTATTTATGTGAAGAGGCTGGCTAATAATACCACTCATTACAAGTGTTTCTAAAAAAGGGTAAAACAACCAAGTGAAACCATATGATCAGCCAACCAGATACTGATGATGGAAGGAGAATAACCAAGGCTCATCTGATGGAAGAGGCTGATAAAATGGAAATCACGAGGGTTAAAATGGAGATGGGTTCATTTTTACATAGCTTTAACCATAGAGAACTATTCTTTGATTCAGTTTCATGTTTACACAAGCTTGAAATGAAAAACTATGCTTGATATTGGTTTACATGCCCTAGCATGATGACTCGATTCTAGGTGCATGCCCCCCAAGCTTCATTACATTTACCTAAGTAGACTACTTGTGGCTATCAGGTGGATGGAATGAAGGTTCATTGACGAGATCAAGTGAAAGACTCGACAGGTATTTTACAAGATCTAATCAAAGACTCGAATTGGAACTTTGCTCCAAGGGACATTGTTTCATTTTTTAATGAGCTTGACATAAGACAAGGAACTCTGCTCAAATTCCTTATTTCATTTTTTAATGAGCTTGACATAAGACAAGAAACTATGCTCTCTGACCTATTTCATTTTTTAATGAGGTTGACACAGTAAAAGAACTATCCTCATATTGCTTGTTTCATTTTTTAACAAGCTTGACCCAAGACAAGGAACTATCTTCATACCCTTTGTTTCATTTTTTAATGAGGTTAACATAATATCACGAAGTATCCTCATGATTCCTTGATCACGACCCATAAAAGGTCATGAATTCCAAGAGGTTCTCATTAGATGGGAGAACAATGCTCTGGATCGGATATGTAGCAAGGAATCCATTAGAGAGATGTAGTTCCAATGACCCCAATACATAATGCACAACATCACGGAACTGATCGTTAGTTGATGTAGGCATGGAACAGGTTGCCGCATAATTGACCCCTGGCGAGAAGGATACCGTTGGGACAAAAGGACAATTTAGGGAAGATGGTTGACTAGATGCCATATTTGGGTCGGGAAATGAAAGCTGGTCAATGATGATAATTTTTCCTCCTTGCAGGAAACACATCACTCGAAAGAGTGTTGAAACAATAGCTCCCATGTCATACACATAGTCACGCCCAAGAAGTAAACTATAATCTAAAGGGCCTAGTACTGCCATCACATTGAGATAAACATTTTTTCCTCCAAAAGTAATAGGGAACTGAGGAAGGATCCCTAATGGTTGACTAGTTCCTCTATTAAAAGCCAACAGATATTGGATAACAGGGACAAGTGGCGACGAATAGAGTGCCTACCAAGTAGTGGAGGAAAGGATACTCACATATGCACCTTCATCTATAGTAGTGCCAAATAAAATCATATCATAAACCTGTACTATGATCTGAAAAGGAACATAAGAAGGAAGATAGCATCCTACCAGTCGATTCCAATCAAAGGAAGTGACTAGACTACTTGGACGGGGTACTGTAAGAATGGGAGAATTACCCCCTTGACTTACACGAACGAGAGGATTTTCCTCCTATCTTGATGGAACAGGAGGGTTGCCTCCAAGCTCATTAGAATCTGAAGAAATGAAAAGAACCTGAGTGGTTTCATACTCACTCTCTATGGGAAAGGTATGATTAACTGAAGGTAAAATCGGGTCAACTGTTTCCTCAACCTATGAAGGGTCATGTATAGACTCATGGGATTAACATTTAGAGAGAGTGCGTTTGGCCGATGGTTGAATCAAGTCAGTCACTTCATCCACTAGTGAAGGATTAAGGGAGAGTCTCCTGTAACCAGACGGAAGTCACTGCGGAGAAGCAAGACAATTATCCAACACTTTTTGGGCTTCATCCAGATATGGACAAAGGTGAATGGGGTGATTCCCTTTGCATAACCTACATGGAAACTTAACTTTACCCTTCTTTCCATGAACTTTGTTACCACTAGTTGATGGTGTGTCACTACCATGATCTCCAGAAGTTGATGACACAGGATGATGTGAACGCGAAGACCATTCTTCTAAGATCTGAGGAATAACAGAACAATTTCGAAGAAGACGGTCTCACATATGGTCTTCACCTCCCTTTTCTCCTAATTTCCGTTATTTTTCATATATAAATGTGCCAAAAATTTCATTTTCCTTTCCAAAGCCTTAGCCATTTCCTTTGCAAATTTCCTTACACATTAATCAATCACAAGTGATTCCCATCACTAGGATTTTTTCCCAACATTCAGCTTGGAATAAGTGTCCCATCAACGTGGGTATTATATCTGTTATTAACTTTTATTACATGGAATTTTTACCATGGATGTTACAGATGCCTCTACCTTGGGGGAACACAATCCTCGGTGTTCAATAACCCTTATAACCAAGAAACTCCTGTAAGAAAAATATAATGTAGATGGAGCTTTATAACTTCACTTGATGCAATATTTATAATGATCAGCATGCTGAGAAGAAAACCAACATGAAAACATAACAAACATAACATCATAATGACATGACACCCATACCTCTTATTGGATCTTTATAGCATATCTCATAGCGGTATTTACATCCATATACATATGTACATAAACCAACATCACCAAAACATATACCAAAGCATATACCAAGACATATACCAAAACACCATACCAAAACACCATGCCAAAACTGCTTTGCCTCAACTGGTGAACAAGGAAGGATACATAGGCCGCATCTGACATGTCGTCTCCCATGTAGCTTCATAGGGCCCAAAGTGCTTCCATTTCACTTTAACTTGCTTGATTCCTCGGTTCTGGAGCATGATCACATTTTTCTGCAATATACACTAAGGCTCCAGCTGAAATTCTCTATCTGGTTCCACCTGCAATATAGACTAGTCAATCACATGATCATTATCTCTAACATACTTCTTAAGAAATTACAGATGGAAAACATCATGGGATTGAAATTTCAGACACAGTGTAATTCGATAGGCTACTCACCCAATCCTCTCAATAATACTGAAGGGTCTACAAAACCATGGTGCCAACTTCACACATGATCCAATCTGTAAGGAGATATTCTTCAGTTTGAAACCCAAGTACACATGTTCCCCAACCTGGAACTCCTTGAACAAACTATTCTGATCTAGATAACTCTTCTTCCTATCCTGTGTTGCATTTAGATTCTTCTTTCTCACCTGCATTTCATGTTCCGTGTCTGCAAACATGTATGGTCCAATAAATACCGTGTTAACTAGATCATTCTAACTTATGGGAGTATTGTAACTCCACCCATACTATGCCCAAAATGAACCCATCTTTAAATATTCCTGATACCCATTGTTGTAATTGAAATGTACCAGTGGAAGATACTCTTCCTACTTTCGCTACTGATGCATCACATACATCCTCAACATCTCATCCAATATCCTATTGACCCTCTCTTTTTTTCCATCACTCTGTGGATGATAAGTTGTAATGAAGGCCAACTTTGTGCCGAAACCCACAAACAAAACCTTCGAAAACTTCTAAATGAACCATTCATCCCGGTCTAACACAATCTTCTTTGGAACACCATGGTATCTGACCACATCTCCATGGAATACCTGTGCTAGATCGCTAGATGGGAATGTTGACTTCACCAGAATGAAGTGTGCAACCTTTTTCAACCTTTCCACAATAACCATGATGGAATCATGTTGTCTCACCATCCTCAGCAACCCTATGATGAATTCCATGGAAATGACATCCCATTTGCACTTTAGAATCGCAATCGGCTGTAGCAGTCCACCTAGGTGCTTACACTCTACCTTCACACGCTCACAATCAAAACACCTAGCCACAAACTCTCCTACATCCCTCTTCAGGTTCGACCAATAACAAAACTTGTTTATTGCAGTCAATGTCTTATGATAACCTCAATGACCCAAATATGGTTTCGTATGAAACTCACTCAAGATCACAGTCTTGAGCTCACTACTGTCTTGCACATATATCCTGTCTCTAAATTTAACAAATCCCTATGTTGTAAGGCAATAGTCCACATCCTATTTACCTATACCTATACCTGTACCACTACCTATACATGTACTACTACCTCTACATATACCTATACTATGATTTGTACCTCTACCAGTACTCTGCTGCAACCTCTGCATAGTCTCCATATATCTGTCATCCTGCTAACCTGCTTGTAGGATCCTATCCTATAAGTCTATCCCATAGGAGCTCATAACTAATAAATGGTTTACCTATATCCACCTATTAAGAGCATATACCACATTGTTCTCTTTAGCTCTGATATATCTGATCTCGAAATTAAAATCACTGATCATAACCAACCACCGAGCCTGACTACCATGTAGATTTGGTTGCTCAAATAGGTACCACAAACCACTGTGATCACTCATCAATGTAAACCTCTTTCCTAGAAGATAGTGTCTCCACATGTTCAACAGATGTATGGCTAGTGCCCACTCAAGATCATGCGTGGGATAACTTTTCTCATGCTAATTCATTTTCCTCGACTCATAGCATGCCACCTTTCCATCCCGCATAAGGACTACACCAAGTCCCTTCTTGCAATAATCTGTGCATACTACAAACTCCTTTTTCAAATCTATAATCTTTAACAGTCGTGAATGTGTCAACAAATCCTTAAGCTACTCAAACCTAGCCTCACACTCCTCTGTCCATTTGAACTTTTTACCCTTCCTCTGAAAATGATGTGATAGGATAAGAAATCTGTGAGAAGTTCCTGATGAACCTCCTATAATATCCTTCCAACCACATGAAAGATCTCACCTCATCCACATTCTTAGGAGCTACCGAGTAAATGATGGCCCTTATCTTTTCTAGATCTACTGCAATTCCCTCCTTGGAGACAACATGCCCCAAGTAGTGTACCTTAGTCTGAAAGAAACTACACTTGCTAAGCTTAGCACACAACTAATTCTCTTTCAACAACCTCAAAACTAATGCTAAATTATTTGCATGCGCTTCCTCATTTTTAGAATATGTCATCAATGAACACAATAACAAATTTATCCAAATGCGGATGCAACACATTGTTCATCAAGCACATAAATGTAGCTAGACAACTAGTTAAGCCAAATGGAAGTACAACAAACTCATAATGCCCATACCTGGTTTAGAAAGTTGTCTTCTAAATGTGCCCCTCTCTGATGTGTACCTGATTATATCCAGATCCCATATCAATCTTAGAGAACACTGCTTCTCCCTTCAACTAATCAAACAAGTCATCAATCCTTAGTAATGGGTACCTATTCTTAATGGTCGGTTTGTTGAACTTCCAATAGTTAATGGATAATCTGAGAGTTCCATCTTTATTCTTCACAAACGATACTAATGTGCTGCATGGCGATATGCTTGGACTAATGTACCCCTTTTCCAACATTTCCTTAAATTGCAACTTTAACTCCACCAACTCAGGTGTGCTCATCCTGTAAGGTGCTTTTGATGCTGGAGTTTCCCCTAGCATCAACTCAATAGAAAAGTATACTTCCCTGTGAGGTGGAAACTCTGTAATGTTGTCAGGAAATACATCCTTGAACTGTTGTAGAATTGGGTACCTACTCAAAACATTTGCATCCTAAACTTCCTTACCCTTGACACTAGAAATGTGCACTACAAATAACTTACACCATCTCATGTGGCTATGCTTGGGTTACATAGTTGTCACCATCCTAACTGATGTGGATTTCTTCTTTCCTTGCAAGACTCTTGGTTCCCCATTGTTATCCAAGAACTCAATTTCTTTGTCATAATAATCTACCTTGGTTCTTTGAAGGTACAACCAATTCATGCCCAGCAACATACTATATGATCCAAACAGTAATAAATTGAAATGTGTTATGGTAGGCATACCATTCAAATCAAATGCTCCAGATCTTACCCAATGATGAATTTGCTTGATTTTAATTGTAACAAACTGCACTAACCAACATTCCACAAGCAATTCCTTACTCAAACCACACTTATCCACCATATCAAGAATAACAAAGCTATAATTAGATCCAGGGTCAATCCAAATAGAAATTACTTGATCACAAAGCTTACAGTCCATCTCAATGATAGATGCATGATGGCCTGCTTGTTTTTATCCAATGTTGTATAAATACGAGGAATGATCTAACCAATGTCCCCAATAGTATGTGCTTCCTGTACACTTTATATCTAAGGCCTACTAGCCTAATTCTCCAGACAATCTCTCTTGTGATGATCTTTGCCACAAGTCCAACACTCTATAGGCTTTCAACCGACATCCTTGTTCTTCTCCTCCAATCAACGACCCTATCCTTTGTTAAATGCATTGAACTTCTTAGGTGGTGCATAATTCTCTTTATTACCTCAATCTTCTGGACTTACTCACTTCTTGTCCCATTTTCCTTTGTACTTGGCATTACCTTTCCAATATAGTTTAGTCTCAGAATTGTGCTTTTATTGTTCATAGAAAACGTTACTTTTCTGATGGCCTCCTCCAAATTTTGGCTCATCAAACTCCATCCTATCTTTGAATTCCATTGGTAACCCACTAGTGAATCTTTGAATCTTGGCCTTCTCCTCCTTGGGGTAAGGTACACACCTCAGTAGCTTTACAAATCTCCTAGTGTATTCATCATCTTTCATAAACCCCATCATTATTTCATAGAATTCGTTTTCCCTATCATTAAAGTATCTCTCCGATAAATAATTCTTCTTGAATAGCCACTCAAACTCACTACATGTCAAATATACCTCATGTATACCTATGACATTCTTCACATCTTCCCACCAAATGTTTTCTTTACCTTTGAGACTAAATGTAGCTACTCTAGCTTTCATGTTCTCCAA
>APFE030104575.1:0-10462 GCA_000404065.3 Pinus taeda | reverse complement strand
ATATAGTAATAAAATTATTAATATAACAATAAGATGAATTCAAATTATTAATATAGTAATAACATAAATTAAAATTATTAATATAGTAATAACATGAATTAAAATTATTAGTATAGTAATCACATGAATTAAATAATGATAATGATTAACATAATAGTGTTACAATATAGTAAAACATAAAACAAAGAAACAATATAGTAATAACATGAATAAAAATTATTAGTATAGTAATCACATGAGTTAAATAATTATAATGATTCGTATAATATTGTTAGAGTATAGTAAAACATAAAACAAGCAAACAATATAGTAATAACATGAATTAATGATGCAGGTGCATGCACTCAGACTGGAAAAGCTTGTTGTTCCTATGTTTTTCCTCAGTTAAAAATAGGAAAAAAAAATAAGACATGCTATCTTTTCTCTAAAAGTAGGATTAGCATGGAAAATAAAACTTACTAAATGGTAAAAAGCTTAAATTATTAGGTAAAAGCTGCTTTTGTACTAAATAAAGATTTACATTATGAGTAAAAAAGGAAAAAAATGTAAAAACTTAGCCGCCAAGGAGGAAAGATTTCCTCTCATGTAAAAGTCTAGAATTAGAAATTTTTATGCATGAACAATGAGAAAATGAATATATCCGCAGCTCTAAAAAGGAGGAAAAACCAGTGTCTTAGATAGAGAATGGAGAGCGCGGAACTGTGGGGGATAGTATGTGGTTTAGCTGTGTAATAAGGGAGATTTTTCTTCCGCGCCGTTGATTATATTTTATGGATTAAAACAAAGATTTGGAAGTGCTTCAAAAGGGCGGTGCATATACTGTTTTTTTTAATGATTGTATGCTTGTAGAATCCGATGGTAAGCTGTGGTATTATGTGTAAGCGTTGTGGTAATTAATGGTAATAAATTATTGCTGTCCAACAAAACTTCCAAACGCTGCAAATGTAATTTCAATAGTATTTATTGTATTGTTAAATGGCATGAATTGTGGTGTTATTAAAAGGTTGTGCGTTGTATTGTCTAACGTTACAAAACCTCTGCTAATGTTGTGCATTCAACGCATATATGGTGGGCTGTTGTTCTGGTATATGGTGTGTGTGTTAAAGAGTTCTGTACGCAACATTCTTTAGGCTCTTTCTTTCATTTTCGAGAACAGTAGATATTAAATTGCAGTGCAGGCGGAAGCTTATGAATCAATTTTACAAGGCTTCCATTATTGAAAAGAGAAAGGATTTTGGCACGGACAACCGCCATGCAAAAACTAAAATTACTGATAGCAGAACTTAGAAGTTGTAGATTTGATGACTGATGATCGCACAGACTTGATAAGGGACCGAGACAAAGTCATAGAAGATATTTCAAATAAACTAGGAAGACTGACATTAGAGCTAGATACTGGTCCATCATTAGTGGTATCAGAGCCAGTAACTGGCATTGAGTTAAATCTCAGGAGCAATAGAAGGATGGCTTTCAGGGTTGGATGAGGATGAGGACGTGGACGTGGTGGAAGAGGACGACATGCTGAGAATGTCGAATTGAGGGAAGATATAGAGGAGCTGCGAGCTAGATTGGATGCGCTAATCTCCGGCAGAAACATAGATGATGGAGACGTGAGTGAACCCGAAGCGGAAGCTACTGAGGAGGAAGCTGTAGAGATTTCTCCTGAGATGAAGCTCTTCCAATCAGTGATGAAATCCACAGCCAGGCCATGGAACCAGTTAGTACCAGTATATCAAGGAGGACTAAATCCAGAAGAACTGATCGACTCGATTAATAGCATGGAGAAATTCTTCGATTATGAAGAATTGGAAGATGAGAAGAAGGTAAAGTTTGTTGTCACCAAACTAAAAGGCCATGCAGCGCTCTTTTGGGATGGTGTGCAGGCGGAAAGGAGGAGACTAGGTAAGCAGCCAATCAAGAATTGGAGCAGAATGGTAGCAAAGCTAAAAGGTAAGTTTTTGCCCAGTAATTATCAGCAAACGTTATTTAGACAAATGCAAAATATTAGACAAAGAGCTTTAACAGTGAAAGAATATACAGAAGAATTTTATAAGGTGAGCATAAGAGCTAGAGAAGCCCAGAATACAGATGAGAGGGTGGCAAGATATATGAATGGCCTCAGAATGGACATTCAGGATGAGATAAGTTTACTGTCTACAAAAATAGTAGAAGAAGCCTATCAGATAGCACTGAAGGCTGAAGAAAAACTCATGAGGAAGTCTGCCAGAGGGAGAGGGACTTTCAGAGGAAAAGAAAGTCAAGATGGTAGTGGAAGATCTACAACACCTGCAGAAGGAGCTAGCAGTAGCTCAACCCAGCATGCATCCACAAGAGGTGATGCAAGAGGCAGAGGGGGTTTTTCCAGAGGAAGAGGCAGAGAAGTAAGATGCTACAGATGCAATAAGCTGGGACACAGAGCTTTTGAGTGCCTAGAGAGTGCAGAAATAAAGCAGAGGAATGCAATTGTGGCTCCAGCTGAAGAAGAGGTACCAATGGAAACAATAACAGAAGAAGTGGATACACCAGAAAGCGGAGAGTCTTTGGTACTTAACAAAGTTTTGATCAAGCCAAAAAAGGAGGTGACTGAACCGCCACAAAGGAAAAATTTATTTAGGACAGTATGCAAAGTTCAAGGGAAATGTTGCCAGATGATCATTGATAGTGGTAGCACTGACAACTTGGTTTCTACAGAAGTAGTGGAGAAATTGAAGCTGAAAACAAGGAGGCACCCAACACCGTATAAAGTGTCATGGTTGCAAAATGGACATCAACTACTGGTAAGTGAACAGTGTGAAGTAGAATTCCAAGTGGGCAAGTACAAAGATAAAATTGTTTGCGATGTGATGCCTATGGATGTGTGTCACATATTGCTTGGAAGACCTTGGCAATATGACAGGGCAGCCATGCATGATGGGAAGAGGAACACCTACAAATTTGGAAAGGATGATGTCAATCATACATTGTTGCCTTTACAGGAGGATGTACCAGGACAGAAGACTGATTCAAACACTCTGTTATTTGGAGGAAAGGAATACTTGGAACAGACAGTGGATGTACAGTTGAAACAGGAAGAACTCAGAACAGCTGAGTTGGAAGAGGAAGTTCATGCGAATGAAGAAAAGGATCAGCTGGAAGAACCGGTATCTGAACCGACAAGTGAGACTGTTAAAACTTGTAGTTTTCAAACTGACAAGTTGTGCATGAATGCAGGGACTGTAAATGAGGATGTGATGCTCCAACAATGCTACAAAGAAATTACATTGTTGGAATACTGGTTGGAGAATCCAGGATGTGACAGGGAAAATGCAGCAGATGGAAGAGTCCAATACAGTGAACAAGTACAGGAAATTGCCATGGAAGCAGATGACATGGGAGAAAGACTGGTTGACAGTCTTGAGAATTCTCCAAAGGATTGTTTGAGAAGTTTGGATCAGCATACTGATATGCTGATAATTGAGGATTCAGAACAGTATACTGAGATGCTGGCAAAGGAGTACAAGGCACTGATGCCTTATGATTTTTATTCTAACCAGTCTTTCGTGAATGTAGGTATTGTTGCAAAAATTTTGACTCAGTTGAGTAGTCACATGCAGGGAGAAGAAGTTTTATGTTCCAGAAGACAAGAGGGTATGGATGATAGGGTGGCAGTTAGAACAGAAACAAGAATAAGAGCAAGAAGTCAGCAAGTAACAGGACAGACTGAGCAAGCTATCTTAGCTCAGCAGGAAGCAAGAAGTCAACAGTTTGAAGAATTATTGGACAAAGAAATTGAGCTTATTAGAAGAATCATGGTAAAAGCATCTCAGCGGGAAACATCAACAACGAAGAGAAGCAGCGGAAGCAACAGCAAGATGAAAACAGAGACAGATTATGAAAGTGCAGCTAATGGAGCAAGACAACGTAAAATATGGGGACCTGGAGAAAGGCAGCAAGTAACAACAGATGTGGACTTGCAGAACAAAGTATGGGATCCAGGCGGACAAAAAAAAAAAAAAAAAGCATGATCAGGAGATCATGATCATTTTCAACCTTGGGAGTCTGATGCAGGTGCATGCACTCAGACCGGAAAAGCTTGTTGTTCCTATGTTTTTCCTCAGTTAAAAATAGGAAAAAAAAATAAGACATGCTATCTTTTCTCTAAAAGTAGGATTAGCATGGAAAATAAAACTTACTAAATGGTAAAAAGCTTAAATTATTAGGTAAAAGCCGCTTTTGTACTAAATAAAGATTTACATTATGAGTAAAAAAGGAAAAAAATGTAAAAACTTAGCCGCCAAGGACGAAAGATTTCCTCTCATGTAAAAGTCTAGAATTAGAAATTTTTATGCATGAACAATGAGAAAATGAATATATCCGCAGCTATAAAAAAAGAGGAAAAAACCAGTGTCTTAGATAGAGGATGGATAGCGCGGAACTGTGGGGGATAGTATGTGGTTTAGCTGTGTAATAAGGGAGATTTTTCTTCCGCGCTGTTGATTATATTTTATGGATTAAAACAAATATTTGGAAGTGCTTCAAAAGGGCGGTGCATATACTGTTTTTTTTAGTGATTGTATGCTTGCAGAATCCGATGGTAAGCTATGGTATTATGTGTAAGCGTTGTGGTAATTAATGGTAATAAATTATTGCTGTCCAACAAAACTTCCAAACGCTGCAAATGTAATTTCAATAGTATTTATTGTAACGTTAAATGGCATGAATTGTGGTGTTATTAAAAGGCTGTGCATTGTATTGTCTAACGTTACAAAACCTCTGCTAATGCTGTGCGTTCAACGCATATATGGTGGGCTGTTGTTATGGTATATGGTGTGTGCGTTAAAGAGTTTTGTACGCAACATTCTTTAGGATCTTTCTTTCATTTTCGAGAACAGTAGATATTAAATTGCAGTGCAGGCGGAAGCTTATGAATCAGTTTTACAAGGGTTCCATTATTGAAAAGAGAAAGGATTTTGGCACGGAAAACCGCCATGCAAAAACTAAAATTACTGATAGCAGAACTTAGAAGTTGTAGATTTGATGGCTGATGATCGCACAGACTTGATAAGGGACCGAGACGAAGTCATAGACGATATTTCAAATAAACTAGGAAAACTGACATTAGAGCCAGAGACCGGTCCATCAATTAAATAATGATAATGATTAGTATAATAGTGTTACAAACTAGAAGAACATAAAACATAAAACAAACAAACATTATAGTAACAACATGAGTTAAAAATATTAATATAGTAATAGCATGAATTAAATAATGATAATGATTAATATAACAGTGTTACAATATAGTAAAACAAAAAACATAAAACAAACAAACAATATAGTAATAACATGAATTAAATCTATTAATACAGTAATAACATGAATTAAATAATGATAATGATTTGTATAATAGTGTTACAAAATAGTGCTACAAAATACTAAAACATAAAACATAAAACAAACAAAAAACAAAATAGCAAGAACATGAATTAAAATTATTAATATAGTAATAACATAAATTTAATAATGATAATGATTAGTATACTAGTGTTACAAAATAGTAAAACTTAAAACATAAAACTAACAAACAATATAGTAATAACATGAATTAAATAATTATAATTACTAGTATAATAATGTTACAAAATAGTAAAACATAAAACATAAAACAAACAAACAATATAGTAATAGATGAATTAAAATTTTTAATATAGTAAGAACATGAAGTAAATAATGATAATTGTTAGTATAATAGTGTTACAAAATAGTGTTACAATATAGTAAAACATAAAACATAAACAAACAAAGAATATAGTAATAACATGAATTAAAATTTTAATATAGTAATAACATGAATTAAATAATGATAATGATTAGTATAATAGTGTTACAAAATAGTGTTACATAATAGTAAAACAAAAACATAAAACAAACAAACAATATAGTAGTAACATGAATTGAAATTATTAATATAGTAATAACATGAATTAAATAATTATAATGATTAGTACAATAATATTACAAAATAGTGTTAAAAAATAGTAAAACATAAAACATAAAACAAACAAACAATATAGTAATAACATCAATCAAAATTATTAATTATAATGATTAGTATAATACTGTTACAAAATAGTAAAACATAAAACATAACACAAACAAACAATATAGTAATAACATGAATTAAATAATGATAATGATTAGTATAATAGTGTTACAAAATATTGTTACAAATAGTAAAACATAAAACATAAAACAAACCAACAATATAGTAATAACATGAATTAAATAATAACAATGATTAGTATAATAGTGTTACAAAATAGTGTTTCAATATAGTAAAACATAAAACATAAATAGTGTTACAAAATATTAAAACATAAAACAAACAAACAATATAGTAATAACAATGATTAAATAATAATAATGATTAGTGTAATAGTGTTACAAAATAGTAAAACATAAAACAAACAAACAATATAGTAGTAACATGAATTAAAATTATTAATATAGTAATAACATGAATGAAGTAATTATAATGATTAGTATAATAGTCCTACAAAATATTATTACAAAATAGTAAAACATAAAACATAAAACAAATAAACATTATATTAATAACATGAATTAAATAATGATAATGATCAGTATAATAGTGTTACAAAATAGTAAAACATAAAACAAAAAACAAAAAAACAATATAGCAATAACATGAATTAAAATAATGATAATGATTAGTATAACAGTGTTACAATATAGTAAAACATAAAACAAACAATCAATATAGTAATAACATGAATTAAAATGATTAATATAGTAATAATATGAATTAAATGATGAGACTGATTAGCATAATAGTGTTACAATATAGTAAAATGGAAGCATAAAACAAACAAAAAATATAGTGATGATGATAGTGGTTAACATCCGATGAGACCAAAGATTGGTGTATCGGACCTAAAGAAATAAATTATCTATTTTGATTTAAGATTTTATTCTTATGCTCAAAGAGTTTGGAGAGAAGCCTCCCGAGCTCACTATAATTTTGACATTGTAAAAGGCTAGGAATGTCAGTATTGTAACAAAGATTGTGAAACTAGGATCTAATGTGGTTGTACGCGGGGCACTCTTAGAGGAAGTGGTTTTCATCCTCGATGTTCCTATTCTCACATATATGGCAGATCCTTTCCATCCATGGAATTTTAGGAACTGCCCAATGACATGTTTCACTATGGAGCTCATGAGAATTCGTTCTAATCTTTGATATATTAATTTTCTTCTTTGAGCTTGTTAAAATAGAGAGTTATTTTTTATCTTCTCGGGTGGCGTTAATGAGCTACTTATAATAACTTAATTTTCTTTTACCCACTAAATCTTTCTCACACCACTTTTTTCTTTGAACTTAGATGTAAAAATATCTTTAATGTTATTTATGTTTTTTAATGCATCATTCTCATTGATCTCCCAATAGTTTAAGAAGGCCCTTGTGTCTTTATGCCACCCCCAATTATGCCTTAGGTGCTTTTGGCCGGAATTTAAAGCTAGCTTAAGAAGTCTATGATCATCTTTGTTATTGAGTTTGTGCTTGCACAATAGAAACCTAATTATAGCTAGGCTCTCAATAGGGGAAAGACCTACTTCTATAAGGAGAATAGGATAGTGTTGGGTCCCTATAATACTAGTGATTACCCCATTACTATTGTAGTTGTATCCCTTATTAATATCGTTGTACCCTTTTTGTCCCCATATTTTTATTAATGTGCCCCATAGAATCCCTATATTGTTATTTTTGTGGCTTTATATTATTATTGTTAGGTCAGTTGGGTTATATTGTGACTCCTTAGACTCCTATATACAGAAAGGTTGTTTTGTCATTTGAATCATCCAAGAATTGTTCATTTATGTGATGTAAAGGAGGTTTCCTCCTCGAAGAGGCTAAATTCTAAGGCGTTGATCTATCTTTTCTATCTTTTTCTTGAGCTGGTTTCATAACATTTGGTATCAGAGCTTTGGATTCTAGGGCTTCGCTCCTCCAAATAGGTTATCGTGGAATTTTCGCTATAACGTTTTTCTTTGATGTTTCAGAAGATAAAAAAAACCCATTTTAGAAGAGATCATGTTGAATCTCGGGTCCGAATTTTAGAGCTTTTCGCGCTATATTTGCGGAGATATGATCTGAGGAATTTGGTCTTTTTGCAGACTCTTGAATTACACTGCAAATAGGTGACCTAGGTAAAATCGTCATAACTTTCTCTTTGAGCATCGGAGTGAAATTTTATAAGAAGGTATAGAAAGAGGATGGACTATAGTTTCTTTTATATATTTTTCGGAGCCAAAGGCCAAACTAGTGACTCGTGGCACGTCATACAAGTTTGCTCTACTGAACTAGTCTATAATCAGGTCACTGTGGGAGATTTCGTATAACTCTTCCTTGGAGAATCCAATTTGGATCACACTGGTGGCGTTGGAAATAGGACACATAGGGCTATTGTAGGTCGCAATTTCAGAACTGGATGATCCAAAAGTACAGAGATACATTAGAGACAATATCGAGCTCCTACAAAGTGAAAAAAAATGTGTAGATTTTTTTAAATTTTTGCTTAAGATTGGTTTGAAAATTTATTTTGAAGGAATTCAAGGGGCATAGTAGAGAATTATTATCGGTAACTGATGCCCTGAGGAAAGAAAATGCAAACACCTAGTAAGCAACCTAAAAGCTCTAGCATGACTCATGCAGAAGAGGAAGAAATGGTACATGATATATCAAAATTACAAGACCAAGTGCAACAAAGGTCACTCTCACAAAAGCTAATAGAAGCTAAGATAAAGGGCGTGGAAGCTAAGATGGATGATTTGAAGATAGATTTGAAGATATATTTGAAGACTAACATGGTAGATTTGAAGACAAATTTGACAAATTTTCTATAAGAAATACTTACTAATGGTGAAAAGGTAGTAAAGGAAACTCATGGTCCGAACAAAAGAAATGTTAATTATGATTTCATACACTCTAATGTGGGATCGAAGACCCACCATATTCCAAAAATAGATATGAGGAAGTTTGATGGAAATGATCCCGCAACATGGATATTATAGATGGAGCAATTTTTTGATCTTAATAATATGCAAAACACACAAAAGGTAGATATTGAAACTTTATATTTGGAACCAAATCAGTTTGTATGGTATCAATGGCTTTACTATTGTAAACAAATTATCACTTGGGCAATTTTTACGGAAGAATTGATAGCACATTATGAGGATACAAAAAGCAACACTTTTTTTAGCTAATTGATAAGTCTCAAACAAAAGGGTTCAATAATGGAGCACAATGAGGAGTACCAAAAATTGAACATAAGGGTAAAAAATATTCCAGAGGAGCATAGGATTTATGTGTTCATAGGGACTTTAAAGGATAATATCCAACGTGATGTTAGCCTTCGGGAACCTAACTCATTAGTATAAGAGTGTTACAGAATAGTGTTACAATATAGTAAAACATAAAACATAAAACATAAAACAAACAAACAATATAGTAGTAACATGAATTAAAATTATTAATATAGTAATAACATGAATTAAAATTATCAATATAATAATAACATGAATTAAATAATGATAATGATTAGTGTAATAGTGTTACAAAATATTAAAACATAAAACCTAAAACAAACAAACAATAATAATAAGATGAATTAAATAATGATAATGATTAGTATTATAGTGTTACAAAATAGTAAAACATAACACATAAAACAAACAAACAATATAGTACTAACGCGAATTAAATAATGATAATGATTAGTATAATAGTGTTACAATTTAGTAACACATGAAACATAAAACAAACCAACAATATAGTAATAACATGAATTAAAGGATTATAATGATTGGTATAATAATGTTACAATATAGTAAAACATAAAACATAAAACAAACAAACAATATAGTAATAAGATGAATTAAATAATTATAATGATTAGTATAATACTGTTACAATATAGTAACACATAAAACATAAAACAAACAAACAATATAGTAATAACATGAATTAAAATTATTAATATAGTAATAACATGAATTAAAGTTATTAATATAATACGAATTAAATAATGATAATGATTAGTATAACAATGTTTACAAAATAGTAAAATAAAACATTAGTAAGAAACATGAATTAAAATTATTAATATAGTAATAACATGAATTAAATAATTATTAATATATTAATAACATGAATAAAATGATGATAATCATTAGTATAATATGGTTACAAAATAGTGCTACAATATAGTAAAACATAAAACATAAAACAAATGAACAATATAGCAATAACATGAATTAAAATTATTGTTATAGTAATAACATGAATTAAATAGTGATAATGATTAGAATAATAGTGTTACAGAATAGTGTAACATAATAGTAAAACATAAAACATAAAACAAACAAATAATATAGTAGTAACATGAATTAAAATTATTAA
>APFE030104568.1:0-22844 GCA_000404065.3 Pinus taeda | reverse complement strand
GCATCTGCCCAAAATTGTAAAGGCAATCCTGCATGCAATCTCATGCACCTTGCACGCTCCATGATTGTTCTTTTCATCCTTTCTGACACACCATTTTCTTGTGGTGTTCTTGGAACTGTCTTTTCTCTGTGAATTCCATGCTCTGAACAGTACCTATAAAACTCTTTGTTGCAATATTCACCCCCATTTTCTGATCTGAGACACTTCAATTTCTTTCCTGTCTCAATCTCAACCAAATCTTTCCATTTCTTGAAAGTATCAAATACATCAAATTTATTCTTAATACAATAAATCCAATTTTTTCTAGTTGCATCAATAAAAGTAACATAGTAATGAGAGCCATCGAGAGATGATACCTGAGTAGGTCCCCATACATCTGTATGCACAAGCTCTAATTTTTCGCTCTTATTTTCTTTCCCAACTTTGAGAAATCTCACTCTCTTCTGTTTTCCATAAATGCAATTCTCACAGAAGTCCAAATCAACATTCTTCAAACCCGACAACAAATTCCTTCACTGAAGAATCTTCATCCCCTTTTCACTCATGTGTCTGAGCCTATGATGCCATAATGCTGCATCTACTCCTTTGGAAGTTAAATCATTAATAGAGTTAGAAATACCATTGCATAAATACAATTTACCAACCTTTTTTCCTTTTGCTATTACCAAGGCTCCCTTGGTGACCTTCCAAGCTTTATCTGTGAAAGTTGTCACACAAACTTCACCGCCTAACTGCCCTGTTGAAATCATATTTTTCTTCAGATCTGGAACATGCCTTACCTCCTTTAGTAGCCATTGGTTTCCATTCTGTTGTTTTACAAGAACCTTACCCATTCCAACAATTTTACAGGGTTTATCATCACCCAAATAGACTTGTCCAAAATCTCCTTGAACACAGTCATGAAAATATTTCTTATCAGGTGCAGCATGGAATGAGGCCCCTGAATCTACCACCCAGGAATCAGTAACATTTTTGAAAGAAAGAATCAAAGCATCTTGTAACACCTCACCTGTCACATTTGCTTCATGATTGTTTTTTTGTTGTGCATCTCCTTCTTTTCCCTTCCGAGATCTATAGTCTTTCTTTAGGTGTCCTTTCTTTCCACATTTCCAGCACACTATCCCCGATCTGGACTTGGATTTGCCTTTCCTTGATTTACTGCGATATCCTAGGCTCTTTCCTCTTTCCATTTTTCTTCCCCTAGACTCTGCACTCAAAGCATTACCCGATGTCTCACCAAAGCTTTTCTGTCGCATTTCCTTGCTAAGGATAGCACCGACAACATCATCAAACTTTAAAGTACTAAATCCAGAAACAAAGTTACTAATGGCCATTACTAAACCATTCCAGCTTTCTGGCAATGAGCACAAGAATAACAAATCTCTAACTTCATCATAAAAGTTTACCCCTACAGAACTTAACTAACTTGTAACAATATTAAAATCATTTAAATGATCTACAACAAATCCACCTTCCGACATCTTCATATTAAATAATTGTTTCATAATAAATACCTTGTTTGAGGCTGAGGGTTTCTCATATAGTTTTGCCAATGCCTTAATCAACCCTCTGTCATTGTTTCCTTCAAAATGTTGAACGCGACCGACGCTGCGAGGCACAACCGTACTGTTCCGAGTGCCTTTCTATCAAAAGGTTCCATTCTTCCTTTGTCATACCCATCGACATCTTTGTTTTTCTGCCCAATGGTAGGTAAAGGTCTTTCTGATACAGATAATTTTCCATCTGCATCTTCCACAGTGAGAAGTTTTGGCCGTTAAATTTCTCGACCCTAAACTTACCATCTTTTTCCATTGCTCCCACTCGAACGAGGAACCCTTCTTTCTTGCAAGTTTATTAGCCAAATAGACCTTCGGCTCTGTTAACAGTTGTTAGAAAATTATAGATTACATAGCAATGGAACACATAGAATATTGCATAAATATAAACATAGAAAACACATAAAACCAGAGAGACACAAATATACATGGTTCACCTAGTTTGGGCTACATCCACCCCGAATAGCCAGTCTTTCCTTTCTATTATCCAGCAAAATGAAGAGACACAACCTACAGCAAATCCATTGTAATATCCTATGTTTTCTCTCATAGTCTCGCCTCTCTGTTTCGCGTTCAAAGAATACAAGTCTATTTCACAACCTTAATAAAATTCCCTCATACAAAGAGAGGGGTTTCCTTCTAGGGAAAAAAACCCTAAACTAAACATAAGTTCTACTGTTAGATCATCTACCTAATGAACGACCCAGATTGACTAGAAATTACTATACTTTTACAAGGAAATTTTACATTTGTTTTTAGCTTTGGGGGCGTTGCCCTCGAAACCCCTGCCGGGGGACCGCTGGCACCCGGACCCCCTAGCTGTGGGGGATTAGCCCACCCGGACCTCCGTGGGGGGGACAAGTCCCGCTTGCATCCCCTCGTGTGGATGGGTGTACAAACTTCCTGGGTTATACATCTAGCTGAAGCAAAGACCTCTAAATAATCATGCTCCACACCCAACACTGTAGTGATGAGGAAGGCCTCATCAATCCAAGGCTAGATGAGCACTTTCAAGACTACCTCTTTCTGCCGCGTGACATCCACTTGTTCCTCCAACGCCTTTGCCTGTTGTAGCTTCACAAGCCACTGAGTTAGGATAACTATATGCGTTGTTCCATGTACACTGTCATACTGTACTTGAAGCTCCCGTTCCTCCATTTCCAGGCGCTGTATGTTGGGGTCCTCCTATAATGAAGTGAGGACCACAAAGAATTCTTCCAACATATTGGTGTAGTTCTATACTTCCTGTCCTATTTCCTCCAACCCTTTTTTAATAGTGTCAATGCACTATTCCCTAACTCCCAGGGGCATAGAGGGCTGTGCCTTTAGAAAAATGAAGGTTGAGGTCTAGCTATACCCTGTCGCTTCCTCCTTTGCCTCGTGGAATCCTATCATCAATTGGTGGATCCGATCTGCTACTGGTAGATCTGCCAGGACAACCAATTCTGGGATGTTTCTACACGTATTGTGCTCCAATCGTTGAGTCTGTGCAACTAGTTCATCGCGTTGTCGGCTGAGCTGTTCCATATTGATATTTTGTTCACTTAAGACCTGTAGCACGCAACCTTCTTTGGCATGGAGCTCGACTGTCACCCCATCCTGCAACTAATACAAGGTTTCCCACAGAAGGATAGCCAAGTTTAAGCTTAGTTCCTCAATCTTGCCCACCATAGCTCGGTCAACTTCGTTCGTTGTGGTTAACGTGCCTTTGGGGAATACAAAGGTGTTGGTCATTCGGGCGCGCAACATCTGTTCCACCTCTGACATACCTATGGTGACATAAGGGGCCATCATTTTTGTCTGTGGGGGTTTCACTTGTAGTCCCTATACTTACGCTCTTAGCGCCCCCAACACAGTGTTCTACTCCATCATCACCTCTTGGAGTGCATCCTTGGTGACATCATGAACCGTTTCACCGATGTCAAAAAGATCACCTTCTGTAAGCATGATCGGGTCAATAAATGTCTTTGATGCTTTAACCTTCTTTTTGGGGACCGGTTTCTTAGGGATGCGCGGCCGCTTCAACTATTGTGAAGTGGTTTCTGGGTCTGTGCGCTCTTCAGAAAGGTTTATGTCCTCAGCTCCCTATCCTGTGGACATGTCATGGCCCTCCTCAGCCTCTTCTGTTGGTGATGTCGTTGTATCTACTGCTGCTGCTTTTGGATCGGTCAGCTTTTACTGTGCGGCTGCCTCTGCTGCTGCTTTCTCCTGGCACCTCTTTTCAGCCAGCTGTGTGATGCGCAGCTTGGTGTCTTTCTTCCTTTTTTGAGCTGCGGCCCTTTCCATTCCTGCCAAGTCCGAGGCGCGCCACTCCAGAGCCCTTGTTTCCAACACTGTGAAGATGGCATCGTCAGTAGCAATAAATGGGAGATTTTTCCATTCCTTTGCTGGATCTCTGTGCTCAGACATGAATGTTGTGCATGTTCACTTTAAACTCTGCAAAGCTCTGCAGAGTGGTGTACACTGTGGGAGACAACCATGGTCTTCTATTGATCCACATCCGAATGCTCACCTCCATCAGCACCCAAAAAACCTTGATTGCGTGAATCTTCTTCGCATCCTTAGTGGCCTAGAGCGAAGTGTACTTCGCGGCCTCAAGTAGGTCCTGGTCGATATGCGGCAACTAGCTATCGTTCAGTAGTTCGCCTGCTACCAACAAGATGGATAAGAGCAACCACGCATAGTGGAAGGTCTTACCCTGCTCCTGGGCCTCCTTGTAGTTCATCAAAAATTCCACACAGAGGAACTCAGCCCAGTTGAATTGGACCCCCTCCGCGCATTGTTTGGCCAGCGCAACCATAGGCGCTGGTACTTCATTGACACAACACTTCCACATTAATTTTTTGGCCAGGAGCTGGGTGGCTATGTGCACACCTTTCTCCTTTATACTCGCAATTTCATAATCGTGCTTCTTCTTTTCCAACTTGTATTTAGTTTTCATGGCTTCTGCAAGCGCCAAATCACTGCTTTTACCAGCCATCTCTGTGGGGTCCCTTCCCTTATAGGGAAGCCGAGAAATCCTATGAATAAGATTCGCCATGATGGGAATAAGCTCCTCTAGCCATAGATACCCATCATGCACCAGGCACAGCAGCTGCGTGATGACGAAAATGGTGATGGGCGCGCTGTGAAAGTGGGGTATCAATCGTAGATGAAGTAACCCAACCTTCTCCACACCGCGCATCCATTTTCGCAGCTCCAACATGATTACTGGCCCCTCCAACGTTTGTTTCATCAAGCTTTCCGTAGCCAGGTGCGAGAACTTCTCGCTATCCGCGAGGTCCCAATCTTCGAATTTTAGGGTAGCCACCTTGCCTAGGGGCGGACCTTCAAAAGTAATTCCATCGGGGAGGAGTGGGGTTTGAATCGCGCTCTTCGTGGCCTCCAGGTCTTTGGCCGCCCTAACTTTCCCTTTCCATGGAGGGACGTACGTGGGTAACTTCGCTGCATAAGGCATTGGTGGGACATCCTCCTCCATGTCATCTTATGCCTCTATTTGATCAATTAGGGCCTGTAAGTCCTCCTCCTCTTGGTCTGATTCAACGGTGACAAATTTTCCTTTCTCTTCCATTGATATCTTGCCAAACCGCGGGTTTCTTAGGGACACGCAGATTGGTCCCATAGTTTGTTTATCTTTATTCGGTTGTGGCGTCCACGGTGATTTTGGAACTTCTGGCACAACCACTGCATCTCTGGGCTCCTCAGTGGTATCTTCATCAAATCTCACACCTGGCTTGGTAGCAATCATCGTGTTTGCACGGGATATTCTCTATCGCGTACTTAAAGATGGTAAGGTTGCTCGGTGCTCAATACTCTGCAATTTCTCAAATATCAAACAACCAAGTGTTGTCTCGTGGTTATTTCTTCGAGTTTTATAGTGTCTTTTGAATTTAAATTCGGTCGTTCCCCCCACTTCTGAGTCATTAATGCATTCTTGGTGGCAGATTATGCCAAATCTAGCTCTTAATTCATATCTTAATTGCCCACCACCCGCTCCCTTTTGCCTTAAATTGGACATCTCTTCATGAATAGAGACATCAATGGTTACTTTCCAGCCTATTCACGCAGTAGCATAGCCCCCCGTGTGCGGGCCCGGACCTTGTACCATGCTGAGTTTGCGCACACTTCCCTTACCGCGCAGTTCCCAAACATACTCATTTAGAGTCTCACGCTCTCTTTCAACCATTGGAGCGTTGAGACTGTGCTCCCTACGGTTAGTCAGGTGGTCGCCCCACCTATGCGAGACTACAACTCGCCTTCCAGCATAGCGCATGGACACTCCTCACTTGCCCTCGCGAAAGCTGGTGTCGTGTTCTTTATCTTATGTGGTGCACTTCCCTTGTTACTGTGTTTGGTAAGGTGCAGTCTCATCCATGGTAACGAATCATAAGTTCTCGGCGAAAATATTCCAATGCAGTGGTATGACCATCTGTATCTTGCCTTGTCATCCTTGGTTTATCAACGAGATATGCTTGCGTGACCCTGTTTTCCGGTATTTTGATCTCAATGTCCATCAACATGCTTCTCTTCCTTAATCGTACCCAAGCTTCTTCGAGTTCGTGAAGGCTAAGGTCCCTCGTTGAATGGCTTCTTGAATCCTTCTATGGTCATCCTCTCGTAGCTGTGTGATTCCTTCATCCTGGTCTTCGCAAAATGCTGCTACTATGTGAGCTATTACATGTGGATTCTTCTTGGTATTCCCTTTAGAAATATTAGGTTCTACTCCGTTCTACACCTTTGGAATTATCTCCGCGCTAATATTTTTGCTCATGGTTCTATAAGCCCATCGAACTGCTGGCACGCGCAGGTTCCAATCAGTTCGCTTCATCTAGTAAACCTTGTTCAGTACTCTGCACACCCTATCGAATGCCTCATCGTGGGGAATTGGTAACGCGTGTAGTCCTTCTTGCTGTTGTGGTTTGTTCCAACTCTCTACGTTGTGCGCTTGTGCAGGTTGTACAACATATTCCTGTACCCATCGGGAATAGTGAGCGTGCAAGTTGTTCCACCCCAGCTAATTGGCTTTCATTCGAAGTTGGGGTTTTCCAAAATGTAGGTGCATCATTCTTTTGCATCCACAACAGTCTTTAAAAGTTCCTTGATGTGTACCCCACCATTGTCCGGGTGTTGCGCGCAGTGCCCACTTCAGCACATCGAACCGTTGCTGCTCTGGTACTACATTTTTGAATTCGCTCAGGAATTCATCCACTGGTAACAATCCATCATATGTCAGCAGCTCCCTTGCCTCTGTTTTCACGCAACACAACAATCTAATCATCATGTTGCAGTTCAACGTTGTTACTTCATGGAGTCGATTCTGCCACTGCTCTATCTCTTCGTCTGAATCTGAAGTGCAGGAGCTTTCACGCTCCCATGAAATCCTTCCATCTGTAGTCGAATTCACCCAATCCTCTCCTTGTGCAGTTATCTTGTAGTTACAGTCGAGATCGTCATCACTGTCATCGTCGCGCACCAGTTAAGTGTAACGCGTTCCCTCGGTTGGGTCTAGTGGTACTACTACGCGTAGTGACTTTTTCTCAAAGGACATTTTGCGCTTCTTAAGATTTATGACTCTGTTCATATCAGTAGCCCAATCTATTCCTAGTAGCGTAGGATAGTGATTGTTGTCATCGACAATCTCTATCACTTCAAAATCTGCCTATGCACTCACACCTTCAATATCGACTGTCACTTCTTGCAATCTTCCCATGGGAAAAATATTTTGTTGGTTCACCATTCGTAAATGAATAGGGGACCATTGCAACATAGGTCTGCCCATGCATTCCCATGTTTTCTTCGATAGTACATTCACGTCCAAACCCAGATCTAGGATTACCTGATCCATTTCGTACTTGCCTATTTGCATAGTCAACCTCATCTCCCTTCTTGTGCGCAACGCATGCTTTCCCAATTTTCGGACCACGCGCGATTCTCCTGACCTCGCGCACCTAGTGATTAGTTCCTGTAGCCCTTTAACTGCCTTGTTGTCACACAACAGTTTCATGCATGTCTCCAAAAAGGTAGTGAGCATGGAAGGATCCATCCCTGGTTCTAATTGATCCTTGCTATCTAAAGTGGAGGCCTCTGTGAAACTCTTCTTTGCTTCCATGAATGTCTCCTTCACGCATTCTAAATCAAACTCGGGTTCCTTTGTAGGAGCCTTGTGAACCCATGTGCTTTCTTATGGTTTCTTCCTTTATCATCTCCCATCGTCATATCGCTTATGAGCATCATGTTTACATTTGGGTCTTCCTCGCATGGTTTGAACCTCATCATTTGCAAATTACGGGTCGGAGGGGATTGGAGTACCCCCCTTTTGGGCATCTTTTCTATCAGCAAAGTGAAATTCTACCTCATGATCAAACTGACTACAGTACCAACATGGTATCTTAGTCAGGTTCATACAATCGCGGACATAATGTCATGGCCCTCCACAATTGTAGCAAATTATCTTATCGCGACCCCTTCCTACTCCCATTCCACCTCGACCCTGACCGCACCCCTGAAACCCAGCGTGCATCATCCCTGCATTTGGGTCGAGGTCTCGCATTTCGGCCTACACCCTGTAGGCAGGAGTCCAATCCATCATTAGTTCATAGCTTCGGCAGGTGCGTTCATGATGGCCTACCAACCTGCCAAAATTACAAAACAACTTCTGGGATGCTTGCATATACTTCTGCAATAGGTGACAATTATCCGTGGTATGTTTTCCTCCTATTGGGCAGATCGCACACCATAATGCAAACTTTTTCCTGGCCTTTGCATTTTATGCACCATACTTCCTCACACACCTCTGGCTGAGGTGCCCTATCCTGTTTCAAACTTTGCATTTCCAGACACAGATTCTGTAGCTGCGTGTGGATCTGTTGGACTCCCAATCTAGGGTCTTGTATAGGGGTCTCATGCAACCTCATTGCCATCTCCAACGCTTCGGCCTGGGTAGAAAGTTTTTGCTGTGACAACGCGGTTCTTAAGTGTGGTGTAAGCGAGGCCACAAACCATGAACACTTTTGTGCATCTGCTAACGTCATATTGGCTTCACAGATCGTACTCTTCAGCCTTTGGTCAAGATCCCAGGGGGTCTCACCCGGGAGTATCGCGATCTCTTTAAAACTGATGATTGACTGTGTCTTTGATTTTGGCCTGCTAAATTCCATGTTCAACGTATTCTGGATCTCTGTAATTCCTGCATTCGGGTGGTCATTATAATGCTTGATGTACCATGTTAATGCACGATCCTGCAGCGTGCTCACCAGCATATCCTTTTTGATATTATCACCCACGATGCCCTGTGCTTCCCATACTACTCTTACTATGAACCAGAATTGGTCCGGATCTTCATTCCCTACTCCTTTGAATAATGGTAGTTTGATCATGCTTGCCATATTGAACTATGGAGGTGGTGGAGGTGGAGTGGGTGGAGATGGAGGTGAGGGGGGTGAAGCGGGTGGTGGTGTGGGTGGAGGTGGTAAACGTGGAATTCGATGTCTTATCAAACTGACCACGCTTCTCAAAGAAACCTTCACAAGCTCATCCTCGCTCTTTCGCGAGGGTGAAATTAAGGGACTGTTTTCTAACTCTTCACTACTTCCACTTCTGTAGATCTTTCCACTCCGCGTAGTCCCAAACATTAATTTATTCGCATAACCCACTTTTCACACAATAACATCTTAATCTAAGTGTTTAAAGATTTAACATAGTTGCCTGATGGTCCCTTGAGAAAACGTCGCTCTTCCTCGCTGTAGCTGACAGCCATGTCTACTGCAAACTCAGTGATAAATCCTCCTATTATTCGGTCGAGCCAGTGGTCCACAGCTCGCGCTATCTTCTCTTTCGAGGCTTCTAGTCTGCGCACTAGTTCCAGAGTCCACCCTATTGGTTTGTTGAGCCTACACCTTCCTTGGTTGTCTGCTAATTTTGTGATCCACTCATATAGCTCAGATGGAAAGGATGCAAAGAATATTTTGTGGATTTCATTGTACAAGTAGCGATCCAACCACTTCTCCTTAGATACTCGCGGATTTCTGTTTTCTTGTGCCAAGAACTCATGAATATTCTTGTACAACCACTCTTCAATTTATTTCTTTGTAGGGTTCCAGTGGCACGACATTAGACATCCTTTATGCAGATCCTGGTCCTGGCAACAAAGCCATTTGTTGGCTTAGTGGGGCCTCACCCAGGTTCATAGATGATTTAGCCAAGCAAATCCCGATACTACTGGCCTTTCGGTAATAGTCCACGGAGCGCGGACTGAGGTCTCACCCGAAGTAGTATGGGAGGGTGCTAGAAACAGGTTTCCGCACCCTTGGGATGTCTGATGGGCTTCTGGAGGTCCGCATTCTAACCTATTTCTGTGTGCACTTACGATCCCTTCGCGATCTGCAGTGAGGCTTCCATGCAACCCTGCTCGGGGCGCGACCCGTATAATACCCAAGCTCCTCACTTATTAACCATTTTTACTTAGCTTATGTGTGTAAGATTTAGGGTGATTACTACATATCCAACATTTATATTAGTGCACGCAATACATAAATTATCATAACCATAAAGAAGATAAGCACAACAAGTACACAGAATTAAGAATCAACTTCTCTTTATTAGCTTTTTGTCGCAATTACAAACTCGACTCCGCCCTACGCACTCAGCTGCAGGGGTCTGTGCACTCAGTTGTGGACTCTACTAGGCCTCTGCGCACTCAGTTACAGAGCCTCTTCCTACTACTACAACCCGAGACACTTAGAATTCTACTCTAAGCTCGAACCATTGCTTCGCTATTCTTGTTATTCATTCCTCACCTTACAACTTATAGCCTTGCTCTATTTATACAATCCCATGGTCCGCGGACCATGGGTAGGCCGACTTTACACTAATTTACAATACAAATCTTAGGGAGGACAACCCTATGACTCAATTGTACACTTCGTGCTCCGCACCCGCAATTCATGGAGTTCTACACCAACTTTGACCAAAACTTGGGCTTTGAGCCCCAAAACCTGTTGTGGGGAGGATTCCATGTTGAACACCTACATTTGAGAAAAATTACAAATATGTCTCACTATACTTAATTAAATCCCTATTCTAGCTTCTCTCATTAAAACCACTCAAAACCTTAATAATTACATTAATTCAACACTTAGGAAACCAACTTCCTTAAAACACAAGATCCCCTATGTCTACTAAAATACAATAATTCTTCTTAGTTGAATGATCCTGCATCAGTTATATTTGAGTTTTAATTAGTTAACTCAGTTTACTGAGTTAAGTCCAGTTAAATTAGTTCCAAACTGTTTGAAGAACTAATAGTGAGTTATCAGTTAAAGCATTAATGCACTCAACTAGTGCTATTCCAGTTAACTGAAGATTCCATCATCAAAAACTCATGCATGTCTACTCTGAGAAAGACCCAGTTGAGATTAATATTCAAGGACAATGTACTCTCAGTTGCATGTGTTTTCTCATGGAGAAAACCCATGCATATATTCAAGGATTTATCCTTGAGGATTGTGCAGTTTTGGAAGAGGTTGTCCACTTGGTAATAGGAAAATCATCCACAAGGAACAACGCAAGGAAATAGGAGCTTGGAGGGCAGAGAGGAAGGCTGGAGAGAAGCCAAGATTTCCTGTGAGCATATGTGAGGATTGTACTGAGAGCTGGCTAGCTATGAGAGCTAAGGCTTTGTATAATTCCTATGTATTTACACCATGTATGATAATACAATAGTGTGGGGTTTTTAGCTAAGGCTTTCCCGAAAGTATTTTCATGTGTATTGTGTCATTGATTCTTCTTATGGGTTATATTGTTCAGCTCGATCTTTAAGCTTCTGCAAATTGATAGTAGAAGTAGGTTATAGTATTCTGCTTTGATTTATATTGCATTATCGGGTTAACCTACCATCAAATTTTCTACAATATGTGGCCACTTGTGAAGAAATTTGGTTGAGAAGCCTTCTTCATGATGCAGGAGAAGAACAAAAGGATATTATGGTGATTAAATGTGATAATCAATGTTCAATCAAGATGGAAAATAATCATGTTTTTCATGCAAAAACAAGACATGTAGATACTCAATTTCATTTTGTTAGAGAAAAGGTTCAATCCAAAGAGATTTTTCTTGAATATTGTAACACCTATGAAAATGCAGTTGATATATTCATCAAGCCACTTGAGAAGATCAAATTTGAATTGTTTAGGGAGATGTTTGGTGTGCAAGTAAATCCTCTCTCCATTAAGGGGGAGAGTTGAAATTAATGGAGAAAGTTTGTTTCACGGTTGTGTGTGTGTCTTAGTTTAGATTTAGTTCCTATTTTCTAGGAGATAGTTTTGATCTCCTTAAATTGAATGTAATCTTATATTTAATGGAAAATGGAGTAGAGTGGTACTGCTTGGGCAGTCTCCAGGTGTAGCTCGTCTCACCTATGAGCTGCAAGTTTCATTATAATTTGTCTTTCCATTTTTTTATCTCATAAACATATGATTGTAAAGGTGTCCTCTCCATTATCTTCTTTTGTACGAACTTTATAATATATAAACTCACTTACATACTTCATAGACTTTTTCCATTACATATATAATATATATATATATATATAATATATAATATATATATATATATATATATATTGGTTTTAGTGGGGTAGTAGATAGTAATGGTTTAGGGAGGGTCTGAAATGACGATAGGGTGGCAACTGTAAAAAGTGGTAAAAGTGAAAACAACTTTTCGAGGGTAGGTTAAAAGTCGAATATCTACCCCAGAAAACCATCGATTTATATTGATTGATATTCACAAATCAATGATTTAGATTAGGGTTTTTAATGATTAAGTGTTGGGTTGGACACAAATTTAATTTTAACTTTTTGACTTGGCTCACATATTATATGATAATAAATGTGGTTCCTATAGTTTAGAATATTGGGTTTGTTATTTTTAACTATGTTTAATTTTAAATAAATAATTTTATAAAAAGTATAATTATATATTTTTTTAAATTGAATTTCATTTAAAATAAAAACTATTTAAAATAACTCAAATAAATTTATAAAAAAACTCATACCATTCATGCTTTAGCAATAGAAAGGGTTAGATGGAATGATATTTAAAGGAAGGTATTTGTAAGGTAAGGATAAAATTGAAAGAAATAAAAATTGGTTTTTAAATAATTTTGTACCTTTTAAAGGTGTGAAAAAAAAAAAAGTTACAATAGTCTATATCGGTCATTGTGCTTCTTGGAAGCTTTGCTATATTGGTTTTCTCCAATTCTAAGTACCCGCTTCTTCTTCTTCAAGGCCTTTTCAAAGCCAACTTCCATTTCATCACTTCCCTTCTAGCAGTGACAAAATTTACATAAGTTTTTCATTGCACCTCTTGATCCCACCATTTTAGGCAGAATGAAGCTAGAAAATAATGAATGCGAGAAGAGCCACACTTAGCTAGAAAAATATACTGTGAGTATCAAATAAGCGTCCTAGCTTTTAAAGTTCTAGGACTGAAGTTCAATTTGTGTGAGGCACGAGACTGTGAATTACGAACATAGCGTATGGAGCACGAAATGTGGGGCATGTGGCAAACAAGTAGTGGAAGTGACTAGGTGTGAGACAATTTCTTTAATGGTCAATTGAGTGAAGCAACATTTCATTTAATAGAGAGAAAGTTAGAGTTAAATTAAATTAATCATGAAAAGTTAAAATCAAAAGAAGCTCTAATTAAATCATGCTCTGAGGTATATGCATTCCTTTAAGTTTTAACCTGTAAAATTATTTTATTTAAGTTAATCATTGTTTCCCTAAATGAATTTGGAATTCTCATTTGTATTGTAAAATTATGTTATTCTATTGAACATATTAGAATATTCCAGTTTCCATTAGAAGTTTTTTAATTCTTTCATTTTAAGTTCCCATTAAAGTTTTTTTTTTTTATTCTTTCATTTTTAAGTTTGAGCAACTTCAACATCGTGGTTTTAACTATGAACAATTTATTAAATTAGATTATTTATATGCTACTCGTGTTATAAATTAAGAAGCAAAAAACATTTTTATTTTATTACTTATTAATTTTAAAATTCTAATATACATTTTATAAATAATTAGTTTTTAATTCTGGATTTAAGAACCTTTTGGTTTGTTATTTCTGAATTATTCACCGGAATCCACAGTAGAACGATTTAATTATATACTATATTAAATTAATTTATATTATTTTTATATATCAATATATATATACTATATATATAAACGATACCCCATATTAAATTAATATTCAATAATTTAAAAACAATATTGCAAAATCATTATATATAACTAATTTTTTTATTTTTTTAATTAATTAAAATATAATATATATATAGAGAGTTTATTTAAAAAACGCATAAGCTTTAATCCTTTTCAAACTTTATCCACTATTGACATTTTCGGAAAACAAGTAGAAGCGTTTCTCTATACCTAACTTTAAGATAAAGCCATTTAATGAAATTAAGCTATAAATAAGTTTGAAACTATTGTGACTCTTACAAAGAAATGAGAGTCCTTCATGACCCTGTAAAAAAATACCTTCATCCTTCACAACCATACCCACAATTAAAAATATATATATATAAATAAATTTCTGTATGTTATGGCTATGACAAAAGAAATAAATAATTTATTTGAAACACTAAGCTTTATCTTACATGGCCCTATAAAAAATCCTTAACGTTCATAGCCATACACTCTAGAAACCCCATCGCGTAAGTGCTTTGGTATGTCTAGTAATCTTCCGAGTATGTCGGTGTAGTTGATTCTTTTCTTACATCACCAATAAAGATAAACATTATGTCGTGGTAGTTGAGTTATGTTGACTATTTTCAATCACCAACAACTGTAAACACGATCCAATTAAGTCATATAACATTATATATTTAGTTGGGAAATCTTAATTTCCTCCTGCAATAAGTGCACTTGTATTGACAACAAATCTTTTGACTTCAAACTCTCACGACTACAAGTGCAACTAACTCATACAATTGTTGGTTGTCGTTAGAGCGGTTCCTTTTATAAAAAATAATGAAGTACAGTTTAGGAGGGGAATAAAGTGAGGTGTATGGCCCTATGGGAAGTCTTTCCAGAAAGAAGCGGAACAAGGAATAAAGGTAGTCGTACATTCCTCCGCTTGTGTGAAGACCCCTTAACCTAAATCAAAATAAGCTCTAATGAATGTTTTGACAACGTGGCACATTATTTTTTCAAGTTCTTAATCAAATGTGAAGTTTCGAAATCTTTTTTATGGGACTAAGGGACTCATTTTTGTGTACGGGGTATATATATTTTATTTTTTGGTTTTGAATTTATAACTTTTTTTATGGGACGAGGCACTTATTTTTGTGTATAGAGGTATATATATTTTATTTTTCCGGTTTTGAATTTGTAATTTTTTAGGAGAAAACACATACTCTTAATGAGGAGGCTCTAATGGATGTTTTGACAATATAGCATGTTATCCTCTCATGTTATTAATAAAATTTAAAGTATTTCTATTCTTTTATATATAACTTTTCCAACTTCTCCACAAGGAAAATTAGTAAAAAATAAGTATATTTTAATTGCTAGAGTAAAATAACATACATTTCAAAATAAAAATAATTTAAATAAAATATTATTTTTACAATATATAAATATACCCTAAAATAAATAAATTGTCATTTTAATAAATTATATATATATATATATATATATAATTATAATATATATATATATGACTAGGCTAATAGTATAAATTAAACGACTAGTCAAACCATGATAAGTATCAAAATACTTAATACAAGATGCATCTTAAGTTGCTAAAATTTAAAAAATAAGTTGAATTATGATTTTATTATTATTGTTGTTGTTGTTATTAAAAGAAGATTCTTAACTATGAACATGTAACAAGATTTTTAGCTATGGAGATCCACCCCCACTTTATCATGAAGATTCTTAGTCTATTAATAGACTTTGTTACAATATTATGGGCCAATACCATGGATTATCAATACCACATGCCCAAAAAGCCATAACTAATTTCATATGACATTTTTTAAATTAATCAATTTAATCAAAAAGGAAAAAATGACATAACTACTATGGAGGCAAATCTCAACCTTTAATTTGTGTATATTACTAAGGATGTCCTAGAATATTTCTTAGAAGTTAAATCCCTACCATCCATTTAATAATGATTGAAAATAAAATTAAAATTCTAAAAGCCATGTTCCAAAAAAAACAAGCCTATGGGTATAATAAGTGAGCATTACAACTTAGATTCATATCTCAAGCATATCACACACATACTTGATCATAGGAGTTAGGTTTGTTGTCATTGTTGAGAGACATAGTCCTCATGATCTAAGTAGCCAATATTTCCATGAACTAGGCGTAATACATGAGTTGTTTCCTCTGCTGTCATTCTTGAAATTCCAAAATAATTTATTTGTTCCCTCATTTCCTTATCAAGGAGGATATTGTTGCTCTTCAAATCCCTTTGTATGATGGATTGCATTATGTGAAGATATTTAATGCCTTTAGCCACATATTCAACACTTAGGAATTAATTCATTCATGCATACTAGAGCTAGGGAATCTTTAATACATTAGGCCTTTCAACACATATTGCTTTAGCGTTACAGGTTAGGGATTCTTGTAAACTAGGGAACCAATTAGGGTTTAGCTTTCAACAATGTTGTATTGACATCAATGACAACTTATACCAACAACCTCTCCCTTTGCCATTGATGGAAATATTCTTGTCCTTTCAACATTTTCTCCCCCTTTGACATTAATGGAAAATGGGGTGCTTTTCTTGTCAATGTCTTCCCAACAAGTGCTCCCCCATCATGCTTCTTCTTTGCTAGATGGTTCTCCATTTATTCCTTAAGCCTTGTTGCTTCACATGTTTGGGCTTTGAGAGAGGAGACATATAATTTCAATCTTAAGATTCTTAATCTTTCTCTTCTAGTTGGCATACTATGACATTTCTAGCCCTTTTTGCTTCATCTACTTATCCTTCTAGGAGGGCCAAAACTTCCATCACTTTTTCCAATCCTTGTACTTGTTTCTTTGCTTCTTCCAATTGAGATTTAAGGGAGGATACCTCTTCCTTGTATTGACCAATTTTTTCTTCAAGTTTTTTCAAGTCCTCGTGTTGTTGTTCAAGTCCAATTGACAAAAATTCTTCCATTTTCTTTCCTTTATCCAATTGATTAGTCATGGATATGACTTCTTCATGATGTATTTTCTTGTTTTGATACAATTCCTCCTTTAGCTTGGTTAGCTTCTCATCTCTTTCTTGTACTTGAAGCTTGAAAAGGTCAACTTCCTTCCTTTTCTTATCAAGGTCATGGTCACCATTTTGTACTTGCTTCTTGAGCTCCTCATTTTCCTTTTTCAAACTTCTTATCTCTTCTAGGGAAGTTATAAGTTTTTCCTTAAGATGTATTTCAACTTATACTTCAAGAATTTCTTCATCAACTTCCTTTATGAAACTGGTCCCTTCATTTTTTCTTTCATTTTTCCTCTTTGGTACATTTTGATGCTCTTTGTCATAATATTTTCGATAAGAGGTTATGACTAATAATCCCTTAGAGTAAAGATCTTGAAGCTTTTCCCAAAGATATTTTGTTGATGAACATTTCTCCACTTTTACCTTTATAATATTTGGTAGCCCACTCAAGATTGTTTTTATTGCTATTGAATTATATTCCTTGGACTCTTCTTCTTCCATTGTGCTTCCAGTAACCACTAATTCCCAGACTTCACAACCTTGAGTTGTTAAGAAATTCTTCATTCTTGCCTTCCATAATTCAAAATTTTCATTGAATAATGGAGCTTTTCCAAGAGGTGACACCTTCAAATTATTTTCAAGTCTTCCTCCTTTATTTTTCCATTTGTGTTCTAAGGATATACCTTCCAGTTGTAAGGCTGAGATTAAAGGTATTGGCTACGATTCCAATTGTTTGAAATATTTGGGTGGGTGGTGTGGGGGGGGGGGGGGTCAATTAGTATTTCTTTTACAATTGGCATTTACCGATTTTAGATCACTTATAAACATAACACAAAATGAACAATAAATAAATAAATACTTTTATTAAAAAGAATTGACAAGGACTCCAATCCTCTTTACGATGAATCGAGTACAATAATAGGTCAAGGCTTCAACCCTAGATGAAGACATCAATATTAAATCAACCAGGGTCCGACCTATATGGTGCCAAGCTCCAACTTGGTCTTTATGAGGATCCAACCTCTAAGGCTCCAACCCTCTCTTCCACAAGGCTCCAACATTGTCTTTATGAGGCTCCAACCTTTAGGGATCCAACCCTCTCCACTAGCACATGCTCCAACCTATTTTTCTTGGGGACACCTATCCTCTAAGGCACCAACTCAATCAATCTATTTCAGCTCTTTAAGACAAGTACAATGGTTCTTCAAGGCTTCCAAAATCTTTTGTAATAAACCTTGAAAATATCTTCAAATTAGCCTTCAACAAATGCCCTTGTTTAGGACATCAATGACAACTCTATGATTCATAGAAGGTTTCTCCACAAATCTTCATGTCACCCAAACAATTTTATTCAAGGTCACATCATGAAGACTTCCATCAATGCATTATGAGGTCAACAATATCTCCAAGTATAACTCAAAGTTTTGCTTCTTTAAGTGACTTTAATAGGTCTTCAACACCGCTTAACAAAATGTCTTCAGTGGGCTACTCCAAGATACTCTTTAATATCAATATGCTTCTAGATGACTCTCCAAGTTTCTCAGAAGACTAATCTTTAGTCTTAAAAATACTTCTCTTCAAGTATTCCTTGCTATACTACTCTTCAAGTATTCTTCCTTGGAGATATGTCAAATTTCACACCTCCTGTTCTGCACTTTTCTTCTTTTTTTAACTAAAATTCTGAGTTGAAATGGACAAGTTTAGGTTATATTTATAGTTGTTGGAGTCTATGAAGAGACATGACTATTGGTTCACTGAGCCGAAATGAGAGCTGATCTATGTAAAATGAATTAAATTTTGATTTTATTATATTTCTAAGAAACCAACTTGTAAATATTCTCCTGTTCTTGAGTTCAAATTTCACCATCATGTTTTCCTTTTTATTGACAATATTTAGGAAGGTATTTGAGGCTTCACAGTATATATTTTTCTAGTAGACTTTCTTATTTATTACTACCAATAGAAGCTAGTAACTATTGCAGTAAAAAAACAATAGCATTGCCCCAACTGTAATGCCAATAATTAGTGTCACGTGCCTTTTTTACTACATATCATTTCCAAGAGGACTCCAAAATGATTAACATTAATATATGTTGAGAAACATAGTAAACATGATCTAAGTAGCCAACAGTTCCACGAACTAGGCTTAATACATGAGTTGTTTCTCTTGTTGCCATTCTTGAAAGTCCAAAATTAAAAACTTTTGCCCTCATTTCCTTATGAAGGAGAATATTATTGCTTTTCAAATCCATTTGTATGGTGGATTTAATTATGTGAAGATATTTAATGCCTTTAGCCACATCTTCAAAACTTAGGACTTAATTCATTCATGGATACTAGAGCCAGGGAATCTTTAAGAGATTAGGCCTTTCAACATATATTGCTTTAGGTTTACATATTAGGGCTTCTTGTAAACTAGGGAACTAATTAGAGTTTAGCCTTCAACAATGCCATATTGACATCAATGACAATTTAGACCAACAACAAGGATAAAAAGTGCATGTAACACATGAATTCAAGTGGGGATTTTAAAAGATAACATGTCTAAGCTTCTCTTTGAAGTTTATATTAAGTAGCATTAAATATGTTCGATATGTGAAGATAGTGATAGGTTTACTAGCCCAACCATATAAATTAAAAGGATGGTAAATACTTATAGACATAAATCCATAATAAACATCAAAACACTTACACTATGATACATCTCACATTGCTAAAATTAAAATCAGCCTAGATCCATCTTAACTTCGAATCTATCAAGCGCCGAGAGGGATCAAATATCTCAAGGCATAAATTTTTTCTCAAGTTTTGGTTTGCACCTTGAAAGATTTGTTCCCTCTAGAAGTCTGATTAATTTGGACTTAAAGATATATTTAGGTGGGTTTAATTATAATTAATTATAATTCTTTAATTTTTAAGTTGTTTTTATTTTTACTTCCACTTTTATGTAATTTCATCCAATAAAAATGTTTTAATTAATAATTACAATTATTAATTTTATATTTTTTGTTTTATTTATTTATTTAATTTTATTTTTTTTATGTGATTGGTGAGCCCAAAATGTTTACATAACATGACAACATCTCTTCCATACTAGGTTAAAAATCTTCTCTTGGGAAAAAATCATAAAATAAACTAAATTATATACTTATTAAAATATATATATATATATATAGTATATATATAAATATATATAGAAACAGGGAACAAAATTTTTAACCATGGAGATTTACCCCCACTTTACTATAGAGATTCTTAACCTATAAATATGCTTTATTACAATATCATGTGCCAATAACATGGCTTATCAACACTACATGCCTAATAAATCATCACACACTTCATATGACATGTTCATATGACCATTTTTTAATAAATTTAATTAAAAGGGTAAAAAGGGCTTAACTACTTCAGAGATAAATATCAACCATTAATTTGTGTATACTACTATGAATTGATGTAGCAGCATCTAGCTGACAGGGCAAAGACAAAAGTGAGGGGATATGGTTTCTGAAGAGGACAGAGAGATTAATTCATTGAGTGGAAAACATACTTGTTTTTTTTCTTTTCTCTTATTAAGTTACTTAAAGATTGCTGTAATAAGTTGTAATTAGGAGCAGTAATAATTAGTTAGTCATTGTTTTTGAATAGTTAAGTTACTGTTGCAAAAAGCATAAAGAATGAAAATAAAATATACTAGACAACCAGACAAAGTTCCATATGAGGAATAACCGATGTAACCAATTGAACAAACTAACAACAGTTAGGACGGTTTGTAAACAGTGCTATTAAATAGTGGAAAAAAAGCACAATACAGGGGTTCAGACTGAGAGAGAAATATAGAAAGAAAAAATACGATTTTCTGTGCACATATATCCTTACAACGTCCTAATCATTTCTGAAATATTTTTGTATTGAATTACTGTGTGAATATTATCAATGCATGGTCACAGATCTTAAATTGAAAAAGGGATATATTCGAATGCAGAGGTAGTCCAATTCGTAGGAGGAGGAACTATACCCATCTATAGGCGACTCCAACAGAATAACCAAATACACAACAAGAAATCGTTTATACAATTTCCTATATATGAAATCAGAGTTTGCCATTACAGTGAAGAGAACAACCATAGTAAATCCAGGTATGCGAATTTAAAAACATAACCAAATTCAATTCCAGATAGTTCATATACAGTCATCAAAATTATTTTTCATTTACATTATGTGCAAAAGCTTAGGAACGAACACAGTTCACGGACTTGGGAAACGTAACAATTACCTACATAAACCAAACCCCATAAATCCCCAAACCCGTTCCTACGACTCGATAGTGGCATTACACAACAACAGAATTAAGCACAGGCAGTGGATCGAGGCCAACAACAATACCAATCCACACACCGTAAGACTCAGGACAAGCAAACCACAAGTAAACATAATTACGCTACCCGGATTTCATTCGGGATAGTCGAGTGTCCAAGCACCGAAACCCTCGATCGCTCCACCTGCAAGGGAAACCAACAAACGAGAGTCAATTGTAGTGGAAACAAAATGCAGGGAATCAAAATAATTTTTTGAATGAGCAAATACTATACAGGGGTTCCGTTTACCTAACAGACAAGCCGTGACCACCGTATCCTCGGATTGTCTTCCTACTCACAAGGAGCCGAAGACGTTAGAACCAGATAGAAAAACAAGTGCAAAGATCTAGCATAGAAAGATAGCTTACCAGGTAAGTTGGCGGAGGAATCGACAGAGAACACCACCGTTGGTTTGTCGAGACCGTGCATGAACCAAATCGGTGCTGAAGAACGAGACCAAGAACCACATAATCATCAACCAACACACAAAGGCAACAATAGTGAAAACCCAGGTGACAAATCGAGTAAAGGACGCACAGAGGCAGAGACCCGTTAAAGCCGACACCAGAAAACACAGTAACATTCCAGATACAAGCAGAGGAACAAACCTTACCAGGGTTCCGACAGTTCAACAGACGAACGAAACACTCCCAAAACAAATTCCAAACCAATGGAGCCATGAAGACCGCTGAGAGCATGCAGCTCGAAGAACTCGGAGTAACAAAACCCCGAACTAGCTAAAGGAACCCACATTGAAAATGTGCAGACTACCAGGAGCTCGTAGCTCAGAGAACCAGGTGGACAAGCCTCGAACAAATACGAAAGCATCACGGTAAAATCACAGTGAAATCGCAAGGGTCGCCAAGAGCTAGCAGAATGAAGGACCGAGAGAAAACACAAAACAAAATGAATGCAAGGGTGACGAAACCCTATACCAAGGCGGGGTTTTAGAATTCCAAGAAGGGACAGATGTCCGCCCATCACATAACCAACGTAACATTACCGTAGAGCCTTTTAATTAAACATAGATTGAAAATCAAGTTGCATATATCCGAAATCCTGTGATTAATAACATCAATTGACGGTACAACATCAAGTGGGGAGTAATGACAGCGGGACCACGTGGGCTGGCCCCATCATGAATACTCTAGATTATTCCATGAAGGTTAAAGCTCTACCATCTACCTAATAATGATTGATAATTAAATTAAAATTATGGAAGTTGTATTTCAAAATAGACAAGCCTATTGATGTAATAAAGACATGAGATTTATGATGGATTTTATGTTATGGAATGGTACACCATATATCAAGGAATGATTGAGAGTAAACAAGAATAGAAACAAATTTAAGTGCCAAATATAAGTAATAGACATTTCTGCATGTAGATTTCCACAATTATGAACTTGATGTTGATAAGAGCTTCTGGAATAATTTATGTTATTCTTATTGGAATGTCCGAAGTTTCGGACGAACACTTCACTGATATTCATAGACATAAAGTTGGAAATCTAACTTTATGTCCCTGAAAATGGGTGAAATGTTTATCCGTAATGTCAAATATTCCATTAAAAATAACACAATATTCTGTTGGGTTGTGTTATATTCTTTCCACATAGTTAATAGGGGGTTTGAGGGGTACCCGTAACCCCATTTTATGGGGTCCGGGGCAGCACCCCGGAAAATTTTGGTTTTGGACCCT
>APFE030104561.1:0-27123 GCA_000404065.3 Pinus taeda | reverse complement strand
TTAGATATTTCTTACACAAATTTTAATTAATGATACAAAATTATTGATTTCAAACATAGATCTTCATCTATAGCTATTAGCATGCATAGTACATACAAAATTCAAATAAATGTCAGTGGCACTGGTCACATAAATGATAAATCTATTAAAAATTTAAATCATGATTCATAATTCATAACTGAAAGACAACTTACAACTACAAGATAGTAAGATAAACACACTGACAATTGTAGTTTTCTCATTAAGTCATCAAATCAAAATGTGTTACATAGGTAGTGTAGGTGCAACACCAATGGAAAATAGAAATAGAAAATATAAAACAACTACAGGTATACAAGCCTCAAGGCATCAATCAACATCAGAATCAACATCATTTTCCTCATCATCATGGTCCCCATTGATCTCCTCTGCATTCTCCTCCTCCCCTGTATCCATAGTCGCCTCTACATCTGCTGGTGTGGAGGTTGACCCCTCTAAGTCATCAAATCTAATAGGCTATAGCACTGGATCATTGAGATCCATGTTGGCCAATGCCAACTCAGCAGTGGTGTCCAAACCCATATCATCAGGAAAGACATCCCACATCTTTGTCTTTCCCCTCAACCACTCTTCCCTCTACTTGTAAATAAGATGAAGGTTGTTGTGCACATACACCATTGTCTCTGCCCTAGACTGCTCAAGCCTGCTCTTCTTCACATTATACAAACTCCCATATGTGCTCCAATTCCTCTCGCAACAAGAGGATGAAGTCACCTGAGAGAGGAGCCTCATGGCTAACTGCTGAAGAGGAGGGCTTGTTGCCCCATGATTTGCCCACCAAGAATAGGGCTTCTTAGCCCCCCTATCTCTAATCACATATCGAACACTGCCAGTGGAAAACTTTGCAAAGGCATCCTCCACCTCAGTAAGAAATGCACTATCCTGATAAATCCACTTGAATGCCTCTTTCCTCCCCTGTGAGATTTCACCATCCATGTGAGGAGGGAATATGTGGGAAGTTCCACCATTCAGCCACTCATGGCTGTAGTATTTGGGGTTCAATGAGTGAACCAAACAATGTAAAGGTGTACAATTCTTGTCCCATATGCTAACAAGAATATCATGTATGGTATCGCAGAAGGCCTCTGGTGATGTCTCATACTCAGGGCACTCACTCGGTAGAATAATGCTCTTCACAGACTCAATCATGGAATCCCATCCCTCATAAACCTCTCCTAGGATGGGCTTGTCTATAAGAAATGATAGGGTCCATGATCCGAATAATTAGATCTACCCTCTCCCACCAAGCATCATCTAGCACTATGTCCTTCACTCTTTTAGAGGCTGCCTGATCTGTCTTTCTCCAAAAAGACCAAAACTCAGAAATAACCATGGACCTAAGAGCGGTCTTGACCTCCCTCAACCTCTTCAACATCATGAATGAAAATGCAAACCATGTATCAACAATCTTCAACAATGATATATTGATGTACTCCTTGCAGATAGTGAGGGCATTTGTATGATTTTGCACAAAGTTACGGATATGTCTTGCATCCTCAATAATGCTTCCAATCCAAAGCACATCATAAGCAATGGATTTCAGTGCTAAGTTCAATTAATGGACAATGCAAGGTGTCCAAAACACTAGTGGATATTTAGCTTCCACAATCATGCCAGCAACTTTGCAAACAAGTGCATTATTTGTAATGATTTGCACACAATAATCAACACCTACATCTTCAACAACATTAATAAATAACCCACCAATAAATTGTGCATCCTTGTATTCGCCAAGTGTATCCACTACTTTCATGAAAATTGGACCATTCAAGGAAGACACCATGAAGTTGATGATTGGGTGTCGTGCTGGATCTGTCCATCCATCAGAAACAATGCTAACCCCAAATGTTGGCCATGATGCCACAATAGGCTCAAGCATTTTTTTCACCTCTTTTTTTGCCTTCGTCAATAATGTGGTTCTCAGCTTCTCTGACCCAGGAGGCACATACCCTGCTGGAGCCCCTTGAGTTAGAGCTCGGCACATCTCAACAAATAAAGGTGAACATGCAACATTAAATGATATGAAGTTTTGATAGAAGAAGAAGGCAATGATGAGATCAAGCTCTTCCCGTCTCTCTTTTTGGAAGATCTTTTCCATTGGACCAAGTGCTCTTCTTTTTTATGCTTGTCCCCCAGTAGAAGTAGAACTCTCAAATGGAAATTCCATGGTGGCTTTCCTCAAAAATGGAAGGGGGTCTTCATTCTTGTGTTTTTTTTTTTTATTTTGAAGCCAGTGCCACATGTTCCATACCAACATTGGCCTCCTTTTCCAATTCTTTTCTCTTTTGTGAAGTAATAGCTCTACAAGATGCAATCCCACAACCAGTTAAAGCCAACAAATGTGATTTCACACGATAATATGTGTTTTTGAAAGAAATGTTACAAAAGTTGCATTTCCATTGCACATTGCCTCCTCCCTTTCCCTTGTTGTCCGGCCCATCCTCTTTTGTGACATATTTCCACAATGGATATTTATCAATGTCTCTAAGTCCTCTTCCCTCAACATTACTTGCAGCAGACTCTGATGATATTGGGGGAGGAGGGATATCTCTACCCATGACATTCTTGCCCTTCCTTTGCCCCCTAACTGGTGCCTTTGATTGAGCCATGAACACTGTTACGGTTTACCTGTAAAAAAAATCAACAAAGCATGCACAAATTTGTAAATAAAAAATCATATACAATAATACCAACTTCTGTAAAAAATGCAAAAAAATACACATAAAATTCTGAGAAATTCAAGGTGACAATACACATAAAATTTAAATTTATTAAATTATAATTAAATAGATTCCACTGTCCAGATATAAAGTTATTTGAAATTTTATGACTTGTAGCAAAGAAGGGTTTTGATCTTGCCAAGCTCGTATAGGATTTCAGTGTATTTGGGCAACCAAGTTTTCTCCAAGATTGCAGTTTGATCCTGTGGAAGGAGAGGCCGAGAATAGGCATTATATTCTTTGATCTATGAGAGAATGGCCACAATTCTATGGAGGAGGGCCAAGCCTCTATTAAGCATGAAAAGGAGGCCATAAAGCTTGGTTGCTGGCAGAATAGAAGGCCGAGTTACCTCAAGGCACAACCCAGGTGAGAAGGCCTTTTAAGACTGAGATATGGACTCCAACAAGTCAAGAAATATAGGCCACAAACCTGTAGATGGAGACCAAGGATTGTCAAAGGGCTTGACTGGTAATCCGAGGTCAGAAAAGTTTGTGGCATGGAGCTGCTTGGAGGCTGCAGGTTGTGGAGATTTCATAACTAGATGTAGGATAGTAGGAGTTGTTCCTAAGTATTTAGGACAACAAAAATTATGCCCTAAACAAGGGTTTCATCAAGAACAAGTTAGATCCCAATGAGGGACAGGTAAACATATACGTCAATGAGGGACAGCCGGACATGTAAACATAAAATATCCAAATCATAAATGTTATATACATCAATGAGGTACAGGTAAATAGATAATAAGAGAAATAGAACATTGTTATGCAACTTCATTTGTGTATTGATACACTAGTGAGTCGTGACTATCAACTTCATTTGCGTATTGAAGAAACATGATATATGTAAACGTTTACAACTAATTAAAGCCCGTTTCCAACTTTCCACAACAGCAATTGACTTGAGACCAGTGCCAATAAAGAGCTCATGCAACTACTTTTTCACTATTAGAAATTAGAATGTGTTGGGAGTCATTACAAATCGACCCCATTCATAACAACCACAGGGTCCATACTAAAATTTAAATGCACTTACCTGGTGGACCGATGGTCGATTCTCCTTGTTGAATGCTCTACTCCTTGCTGCAACAACACAAATCACTTGCCAAATGAAAATATTAATGAGAAAACACGCCCTTTTCATACTCGCGCTAAGCTTAGCGAGTCTTGGAAATAGGACACGATTCCAAAATTCGCAACACACTTTTCAAAATCGTGACACAACCTTGGATTCGACGTGTCATAAAAGGACACGACAAGTCAAATGATTTGGACATGAATCTGAACCGAATCGTGTCAGATTCGATGGATTCGGGATTCAAGGGGCCTCTAGGGCGAATCTGGTGACTTAGATGGAGTGTTTTCTACTGCTGTGGAGGCCCATGTCTCTCAACACACACCCTACATGTGCCAATGTAGCCCTCTAGAGGGTAAGGACTCCGAATAGGGTGACCAAAGTCAAGATGGAGACCACCTGCAATCCTGCATAAGATCCAATGCATCCCCTAGCCTTCCAATACAACAAGTCATCAAGGAAATTGAGTAAAAGAGCTTACAAACCATGGACCATAGGTGGGGACTTTATAATGGCCTACCCTTCCATAATGGGCTTTGGCATGTGCTAATGTCTCCAAAATACAAATGGGGTTAACCAAGTATCCCATTAGGTTTCTACTTTTAAAGTGGATAATATGTCTAATGATCATCCTTTAAAAGGTAGTGGCATGTGATAAAGAGGTGAATGGATTAGGGAATGAGAAGGGGCAACCCTGGAGCACATGCTGGGGTACAAGGGTAGCGAGTAGGAAGGAAGCCCACACTTAGGGTATATAATGTAGAGGAGTGAGCAAATGTGGTATATGAGGTGCCCCGAACATGATTTTTCCACTCTTCTTTATATGTTTTTTTCCTTTTTATGAGCCTTCTTCAATTAACTGCTCAGGGGTCCAGGGGTGAGAGCATGATGTGTGAGATATAGCAGTGGATACCCCCTTTTAAGGTAGGGAGGTTCATTGTCCACTAGGGGTTGGGAAAATCATGGTTTCCTATATGATTAAGGAGGCTCATAGAACCTGTAGGAACCAGGTTGATGACCATGATGATGGGTAGAGCTCATGTATCCACTTTTTCCCATGTGCTAAATGTGTTTGTATCAACCATCTTTTGCATTTTATGGTACATTTTCATGTTGAATGTAGCTAATTGTGCTTTTACTTTTATTTTTAGCCGTATCAATCTCCAAGGCATCATTTCGGGCCTAACCCAAGGTGTGGGCAGGGGAAGGGAAGAGCTAGCCCTATGTGGACCTAGTGGAGGAATGTGGCCCCAGGTGGCAGAAATGATGAATGTGGTTATAATGAGTGGAAATGGGGCAATATATGTGGATGAGGGAGTGGGACCATGCAATCAATATCAGGGTTTCCCATGACATACCATCCCTAAAGCCAAATGGTCAATAAAAGATATCCCACGGGACTAGAATTTAAGGTTAATATCAAAAAGGGGTCTAGGGGACGAGAGCACAGATCTAGCCCATTCTTTCAACTGAATCCCCCCATTAATCCATGCCTAGAAGTGTCCATGATAAGAAAACTACAATACTCAATTACCAAATGACAAGGCATACCTTTACGTTTGGGAGGCCCACCTTCAAACATACAATCATGAAAAATGGGTGAGGGCCCACATGGTTGGCTCAGGTGGCAAAGAAATGTCACAATGAGATAGTTGGTGGATACAAGGGATTGTTGGTTGTCGGCTGAGGACCATCTTAGAGAAAATGTTTCTCCTAGGGATATCACCCACAAAATGGTGGGTAACATAGTGCATATATTCTCTCTGTGTGCTCTACCTCCTATCTCTCCTGGTTATCTTTATTCAACTATGGAACAAAATTTTCTCGAAAGAATGGAATGTCTCTTCCACCTAGTTGCTTGATTATAACATTGCATAATAGCCTACTAATGGCTAATTTGACTACATCAACTCTTAACTAGAGTTACAATATAGGATCTTCTAGAGTCTTTTACATCATAAGCATGTGACTAGCCCCTTTCGTACTTTCTAGTGGAGGTTGTCTCCATAGGAGAAACAATAATGGGTTGAAAAAATAATGCAAAGAGATGATTTTGATATCTCTTACAAAAAGTGGTAGGACAATATGGTATTGTGTTGTTTTATAATAAAATATATTGAAGTAGCAACCTGGTGCACCATCACATCAACTATTCAGATATGGTGGGAAGAACCTTGTAAAGAATGGACAAAAGGTCATACAACTCAACGAGAACTACAATTATTGAAAGAGTTGAAGAATTCATTTTACACTTTGATTGGAAGGAAAACACCATTCAATGAGGACATAACATTTATTCAAGTCATCATTAAAATTTGAAATGATTAATATTTGTTGAGTGGCATAAGTCACCCTTAAGGGAATATTCAAAGTTCCTCAATATATATTGAAGGGTAAACAAGGTATTCTATTAGGAAAGTTACAATTTTTAAAATGCCACAAAACTTTGGATGTGCCAAAAGAATGAGGAAGAATCTCTAAAAGCACTTCCCCATTGCTTCAACCTTTACCCATGTAGAAGATCGAAGATGGGAAGAAATATCTTATAAACCTACCAAAATTAGAAGCTATAGATGCAATTTTCATCAAGAAGGATAAACTCACCAAAGATGAATGTTTCTTTGGAATCCAAAATGCATGCATGATAAGCCAAGTGGTAGAAGTTTTCCAAATGGAAATTTTGCATGTTTGATGGTTTTCATAGAATGATAGAAACCCCAAGTTCACGATTAATTCTTGAAATGGTATTTGGAAATTAGATGGAACCACCTTGGTTGTGGGCTATGCAATATAATAAAACTTGTCATGTAGAAACTAAGATGTGCCTCCATTCTATGCTTTCTATAGCTATCCATTGTGTAGCTTCACATCTTACTTTTCAAGATATTCCCAAGTATGAAGAATCAACTTACTTGTTCAACAAACACGAGACATTAAAAATCATTCAAGTAGCTCAAAATAGAATGAAGTTAAGAAATGAATCAACATAGTAATGAGAGGAAATTTCTTTTTGGTAATTTAGTTTATCCAACTTCAAGTGCAACATCACACATTATTCATCCTCAAATAGGAAAATAAAAAATTAGACTCAAAATTTTATAATAGCTATCATCATAAGATAAAATAAATAGCTTATAAGATGGACTTTCCTTTAAAATTAAATTTCCAACTACTAATAACTATTGATTATGGCATTATTCCTCCATGACTAAATACTTGATTTAATGCAAATTTCTTTTTTAAAACTACACAAATGAAAACCATAATACCCTCAATTACAAAGTTTTGAGCAAAACAACTTCTCATTCTAATAAGCTTGTTTCATTCCATATATATGCTCCTCAAAGTGTTCTATTACTATTACCATTACTATTGGTTCATTTATTGCCATAATGTTGGATTTGTGATCCTTATATGCTGTTGTGAGTTATTGGGCTCATAATGACAAATCTATCATAAACTAGTATTCCAAAGGACAGGTTTATATAATTGTGGTATATTGTGCGTCACATTGGATGCTCTTAACCTGAACTGTACTGTAATTCAATTCACTCAAAACTTGGTCATTATTTTGCAAAGAGAAATATAAAATGTGTTCAATGTTCATAACCACCAGAGTGCAGTATGTTTATGAGGTTGGCCTAATTTCAGAAATCTAAATAATTTCTATTTATTAGAACCGTGGACAACACTATTGATAATGGATAAACTATGATTTGATCCATATCCATGTTAATCCATGTGTGACGGGTAACTGAAAGATCCATATCCATGTGTAACAGTTATCCAGCTATGGTTTGATAAACTAGATAGCAGGAACTGGTTGAAGTTCCCTAGGGCAAGACCGACCAAGTACAAGAGGATTGGTACCCTTGAATATCAATAGTGGTCTTAATTGACACACGCAATTTTCCTTTAATGTTACAAGATTGACCTGGGTTTTCCATTCTAATTAATTTCTGACAGCCAACTAAAAACATTATTAGTAGAAATGCCAGAAGACAGGTGGGGTTTGTTTAATTTCCCTGTGCTTACGGGACGATGGATGTTAATGTTATTATTTTGAAACAGAATTATGATTCCGACAAGTAGTATATACAGATTCTGGAACTAAGCGCTAGTTGGTTAATTTGTCCGCGAAAATAATGTAAAGACAGTACGAACTGGTGAGAATCGGGAAAGGCCAATTACTGAGACAGAGATAGTATTTGCCTGCAGGCAAAAACCATTTGAAAGCTTGCAGGAATTCTTGTCCCAAATCAATGCTGTTCCTTCAAACAGAACTGCTATACATTAATATAATATCAGGAAACAAAATGATCACCATAAGAAGTAGAATGAAGGTTGAAGAGCCATCATAATTATATTAAAAACAGGCAATGAGCCGAAATGATTAGCAACCCGAATGATTCAATACAGTTGTTCTGCAAATGGATGAATTGTTGGAGCACTTCATCTAGCATTTTAAAACAGCCTGTCGTAACCCTAATTAAGTAAAGCCGATCATCAGAAAAAGGAGAATTCAAAAATTAGGGAGCCAAAGCAAATGACCTTTCAAGAAGGGCGGACTAGGAGCTGATCCCTTTGTTGCATGCTGCAATATTCATCTAACAAAATCGATGCCTGTACATCCCACCTCATCGCCATTGATATATAAAGTCGCTTGTTAAATCATAACAGAGAGGAAAGATATGCAGGGACATCGAAAATTGCAAAAAAAGTTAGGATCTTGTAGGACCAAGACCTAACTTGAGATCCAAACTACTATCTTCAACTCCTGTGGAAGATTCATGGTGCACTGAGCTTGAGTTTCCAGCTTCGATTCTGCTAACACCAATCTGAGAAAGCGGCCTGGATACTGATCTACCAGGAGCTTCAAATTCTGATATTGCAGGTTGAGGTTGAGGTTGAGGTTGAGGTTGAGGCTGAGGCTGAGGCTGAGGCTGAGGCTGAGGCTGCAGCATTAAGTATCTGTTATCTGTGCTACAGTGTCTGGACTGGATTGATGGCATTGCTGTTGCTGTTGGGAATTGTGGGTTCACTGAATACATGTTCGAGCACCCGAAGTCTCCATAAGACATAGAAGAAAAACCATACTGGCCAGTTTGTGGAACGTAAAACCATGAAGGCCGAACACTTGCAGGGCGCAGCGCTGATCCGAATCCCATACCAGCGGGCTGCTGGTGGTTCTGATAATCCAAATAATGTGGCACAGTAGAAGCAATGACAGGTGCTGGGAATCGAGGTGCAGGTGAAGGCGGAGGAATCTCACCTCCCAAAACAGTCATTCGACCCGAGTGAGGCGTCAAGAGGGCAGACCCAGCAAGACGATGCATGCCATAAAAACTAGGCACAGCAACAGCAGCAGCGCCAGCGTTCCCCGCTCTGTTGGCAGACGCGGCATGAGCAGCGGCCACAGCAGCGCTTCTGCTGGCCTGAATCTGTGCTCGCTTTGCCTGCTGCCGTTCTTTCTTGTGCGCATTTTGATGCCCACCCAATGCTTGAGAATTCGCAAATTCTCTGCAGCAATATTGACATTCGTACTTTCTGCTGTCGGAAGCCGAATTGCTCCCACTTTCTGCAGCCTGTGCTGCACTCGATCTGTCTTCTCCCTCCACATCCTCTTCATTAACCTTGTTGTCATCATCATGATGCGCCGACCCTGATGATCGGTTCTCGGCTTCAACCGTTTTTTGCCTCAGTTCAAACCCAAACAATTTCATGGATTTCTCTCGCTTACAGCGCCCCTCTGCAGCTTCATCGGTGACCTCTTCGCTACACTGATCTTTCTGCTGGTGATAATCTCTTTGGGTGGTACTGAAACTCCGCTGCAACGGTTTAGGAGTTGTTACTGTCACTGTCTCTTTCTTGTTCTTGATTTCCATGGAAGTGGATCCAAGATGATTGCTGCATTCTTCTTGGGCCACCTCCTCTCCCATTGAGGTCTCAGTGGGGTACTGCAGAGAAGCCAAATTCTCATTTGGGTAGCCACTATTGAGAAACAGAGCAGCACCAATATTCTCTTTCTTCTCTCCTTCTTTCAAGATGCAGGCCCTTGTGCTTGTGCCTGCATCTCTATCCTGACATGCATCGGTGTACAGTGGAGAAGCAGATGCAGAAGCAGAAGCAGCCTTGTTGCAGTGGATCAATGCTTCTCCTTCAGGCCTTTGTCGCTTGGACGGCATGGAAGCCGAGGAGGAATAGCCCAAAAAGGAGAAGGTGTTAATAATTCCAAAATTGGGTGTCTTTGTTTTCTCCCGCTAATTCCTCCCGCTCCCACTGACACACACTCTAATATTTGGGCAACTTGGGGGAGCGAATCTACAAGTCATGTCATGGGCCAGGAGCATGAATGCAGTCAATCAGTACTGCAGGAGGGCCGTGAAACGCTGTCAAGACTATCAATCAATCAGTGAAAGGAAGAGCAAGTTTGTGATTGGAGGCAGACGACATTCATCTCCTAGGGTTCACGTGATCGAACCCTTGTGTCGCCTTCAGATGGGAGGAAAAGTCCAACAAACTATTGATATGAAAAGAGAATTATGAGTTAGAGGCCCCATCCATGCTTTCTCGCTTCTCTTATGCCAGTTGAGAGTTGCAGGCAATGGCACACATAGCCCTCAGTGTTTGTGTTAAAAAAAGCAAAAAAGAACGCGTTACCCGTTACCCACCCTCAACTTACCTGCCCCTTTGTAACCTCCATAACGTTATGAGTTGCCTTTAAAGCCTGAACCTTGGGCACCTTGGGTGGCTGCAATTCCAAAAATGAAATTCTACCCAACACAACAACACAAATTCTATTCTATTCTATTCTATTTCTCGTAATCAAAGGGCGCCGAATATATGGGGCCGCCCGGCAGTGACAGCTGCTCACCCAACTGAAAGATGAATGCAGGCGAAGGTCCAATGAAAGAGGCGCAGGCGGACATCCCGAGAAGCCAATTCACGTATTGGGAAACCAACCGACTGATTCATGGTGTCAGCAATTGGCATTGGCCACCACGAGCGGGTGGATGGCCAGGCTGCCCTCCATGCTCCCTCCTTGCCCTACACACCGGTTCGACTCGACGCCATGTGCAGCTGTAACAAGCCAACGTCAATCAATCTCCCCCATATTTTTTATTATTATTCGGCAATCAACTAACCACTCTCATACTTTCTTTTTTTTGGTTTTGTTTTTCCATATACCTACGCAGCAAGAAGAAGATGAAGAGCCTCACCCTCAATCGCCTCCACAACTCAATTCTTACTCACTCACGCAACATATACTCTCTCAGTTTTAGAGCATCTGTCGGCCATGTAACAACTCTATTCTCACTATCTCACGCATCTCCTTTTATAATTCCATTACGCGCAAAATTCTCACTCCCCTCCAGGCTCGCTACATTAATTCTGACCTAATTACTAACCGTTACTTTCATATAAATAAAGCCTGTGTAACTGTTCACCACTCTCACCATCTCACGCATCTCCTTTCATATTTCCAATACGCGCAAAAATCTCACTCGCCTCCCTTCCCTGCAGGCTCCGACGGCGTTATTTTCAACGCTACAATTTCGCCGGGAAATTTTATCAGAATCCGGTTAAAAATATTCAACACCATAAATCCAAATAAATAAAACTTGTATAACTATTCACTACTCTCACTATCTCCTTTCATAATCTCTCTAGCCTCCCTCCCCTCGAGGCTCGCTACATTAATTCCGACCTAATTAATTACTAGCCGTTATTTTCATTACATTTTCTAAATAAAAAAAAGCCTGTGTAACTGTTCAGTTGAAACGTTCTATCACACCGGATCTGAAGCCCAGATCTCTTTCTCACGTGCTTGACATGTTTTGACATTGATGACCCTTCCAAATTTTTTTTCTAATTATCAACCACAATCCATATTAGTTGTTCTTTATTATCGTAACGCCAAAGAAAGAGTGAATAACAAGGCTTCCCATTCATTGCATCTCGCACTTCTCCTCCCTTCTACTTTATTCCACTGCTCTGCAATATAGTATAAAATTGAGAGCAGGTATATAAATATATATTCATTAAAAACTATCACATATAATATATCTTTATACATGGATAACAGTTCGACATACTCATTGGTTATTTCACAAAGATCTTTTACCAGGATTAAAATATTGGACAACAACACAATGGTTGGTTGGCTTGTCCTTTTAAACATGTCTTCAATACAATTAAAAAAGTTAATCAATTTAATTTTTAAATATATTTTTAATAAACATATGGGTATATTCTTTAAAATATAACATTTTTTAAAACTAAAATGCATTTCTATCTTATTTATTGTTTTAATATTGAAATTTTAGGATTTTATTTTATTTTAGTTTAATAATATATTAAATGAATAGAGAATTTACATGTCATTTCTGTACTCTTTTATTTTAATTTATGTTTTAGATGGGAAATGCAAGATTTTTCTATTTTAATTTATTAATATTATAGGAAATAAGTTGAGATACATGTTTTTTTATTTGTATTAAAGTTATTAATTTTAGAATATTAATATGTATATATTAATAAATTAATATTATTTGAGAATTTAACTTTATATAATAATTGTTTTGTTTTGGCTCATGAAAGATTTATTATTCCTAGAAAAGGGATAAATTTTTTTAGTATGAAAATTATTTATAATTTCCAGAATTAATATCATATCACTAATAAGTTGTGTTTAAGTATGATTTTTTGAAAATTTTTCTAGTTTATTGTCCGATCTAATTTGTCTAAAATTTGGTAGGGAAAACTTGAAATCACAAATTTATTTTCCGATCTAAATTGTCTAGAATCCCTCAAGTATTCATTGAAATTAGAAGTTTGATGGGTGATCTTTGCACAATCAAAGTGTGCCCAGGGGTTTTACATTGTGCTAAATTCATATATGCAGTCAAAAAACCAATTTAAACAACATAAGTCAAAATTTCACCACAAATTTTTCCACGAATTAATCCACCACATACTCCAAAAAGTCACTTAAAAACGCAGTTGTCTATAACCCGACTTTTTGAAAGCCTTTCCGGTGGGTTTTTTCGGTCAAAATCTTGCAGCAATTTATTCGAATCGCAAGTTTGATAGCTAGTTTCTGCACAATCAAAGCGGGGTTTTTCAGGGTGCTGAATCCAAATATGCAGTTAAAAACTCATTTTAACTGCAACAAATCAAGATTTAACCTCAATTTCTTCTGCCAGATTCCGTCACCGGAATCTCCAAAAAGTCGCATTATAGACAACTCCCTTAAAAACAACTCCTATCAATATTACATTGTTTATTCATAAAAATTAATATATTTGTTATTTTTCTTATAAGAATGATGATTTTAAAATATAAGTCAATTTCATATTGGTTGGTAATAGTATTTTCTTTTGGTGTACTCTAACTTATAAATGAATTAGTTTTTCTCATCAACAATACACTTTTAGTAGCATTGTGATATTTTGTTATTTAAAATACATTTTCAAATGCATATATGAATTCAAACATGTGAAAAATATTAAAATATTCCAATTCTATAGATTAAACAATTTTTTTTTAAATCTCTACTAGATTTTGGTTAAAATTAACAAAAAAATGCTCTAACCCTAAATTAAATATAACTATAATCATAGGCATTTGCTTAAATTTTAAAAATGCATATTATTTATTTATTAAATAATTCTGTTTTAGTTTGAATTTATTTTTTAATTCACAGGAATGATAAATATAACATTTTTGAAATTATCATTTTGAATATCTTTTTTTATATTCCAATAGTTAAGTTGACCCTTAAAATTTATATCCAATTCATTTTAAACATGTGAGGGTTGTTCTAGAATGAATAATAGGAACCTATTTCTACTTGAGAAATGTATATATATTCCAAACATCTCATTTCCACTATAAACTCCATGGAAGTAAATTCAAGATAAATGTTGTATTTAATTTTAAAATTATGAGTTATGAAAGATTTTTTTAATTGCATTCAAGTCTTGTAAGAGAGGTTGCTGACTCAAATTTCACACTTCTCTAGTGTACAATAATTTAAATAGATAAAAAACTTGGAATGATTTTTTTTCTTATTTTATTTTGAAAGTTCAATAGTTATGTCTCTATCTTCCATACGGGTTTCACTTCATGAATTTATGAACATAGCATTTTGTTTCATGAGCTATTAAAAAATATTGATAATTTCATTAGATATTGAAAAGTACATTATATGATCTTTTTATTGAACCCCCTTACATTATATCTATCCAATTAAGAAAATCCATATTTTAACTAGATGTTGTAGGTCATAGAACTTTAAAACCCGTATTTATTTATATCCCTAGAAATTAGATAGGGCAATGTTGTTATAAACCTAGAAATCATAAAATAACCGAAAATAATAAAAGAATATTTATATCCCTAGAACTTAGATCAGACAATGTTGTTATAAACCCACAAATCATCAAATAGCCCAAAATAATAAAAGAAGTGTATAGACATCCCAACATAGTGATATTGAACCATAGTGAGATACCATTGGATTGAAGGGTTTGGTGCAATATTATTTTCACCCTTCCTCGCTATAATACATGGTTATGCATTTACTGAGGAAGGGGTTTATTGATATGGATATCCATTTGTTGACCTATAAATGTGAACCACCTCAAGTTATAGATTTTCAACTTAAATATTTCATTTCATTAACATTTTAAGGAAACAATTTATCTATCAAGATTTTCTTTGTAGTAATATTTAGCCGAATGATCTACTTAATAATTGATTCTTTCTTTTTCTGTCATTTAGAGTAAAAAAACTCTCATTAAGAAAGATGTTAGATGTTGCAATCCTAGGTATCAATCTATTCTAAGGGAATTTTTATTGTCCTTTAGATAGAAATGAATCCTTTTTTCCTTGTACTCCATTATTGTACTATGTTTTTTCATATATTAAGATTAAGTTCAATTTTGTAAGTATATTATTTTCATCTATGTGATGAAAGCCATCATTCCAAACAAGAGACCTTATTGGCTGGTTGATCTCAATAAAAATGAGATAATCATAATCATTTCCATGTGTTATGGATAAAGGAAAATATACACATCTTGAGGAGAATTTGTGGAGGATTATTATATGTTGTGTGGTGGTATTGTCTTCGCTTTCATTATAAACCCTATAAAACGTCATTCTCCCAACTAAAATCACTTACTCAAAAAGAACCCTAGATAATGAAAAATCAAGATATGGAGGAAAGCCCCTTAAGCTAGTAAGCATGTTTGAGCTTAAATATAGGATGAAACTATTGGATTTTACAAAGGAAGAGAAGGAGCCTATAACAATGTAAACATATGAAAGTAGAGATAAAATAATATATAAATAATATAGATAAAAAATCAGAGTTACAACAATTGGTATATATAGAGTTTTGTATCATTAGGGCTCTTGCTCTCAATCTTGTTTTCCATATGAATAATGTAGCCGATTTCAGCAAAAGGCTAACGTTCATACTCAATTTCTATTTCCAAAAGAGAGTTTCAACTTAGTTGATTATGTATTCATCTTTTCCCTATTACTCATTTCCTAATACTATAACACCTCTATAATATCTATGAATTCCTTCTTCCTTGGACACCTTCTTCCTCCATTTCCTATTAACCTAATTTTATTAAAAAATACCTTGCCCACTCTTAATATGAAATAATACATTGACTTGATTTTTCACAATATTAAAACCCTCTTTATGAATATAAGTGATAGGATATTATACAATAAGTAAAAGCCCTTATTCTAATTTCATGATCATAATAAACTTTCTACTAACAAATGATTATTTTTGTAATATTATAGTACTAATTTAAAAGGAATTTAAAATATATGCCTAGATATGTGTAAGATTGTACATTTTCAATACTTTAAATACTCTATAGAATTGGAGAGTAAATTATTTTCTTGAATTTCTAGTGTAACTAATAGATAAAATGACTATTTTCTGAACACTTTTTTCAGCCAATTTTGTCCAAAATCCTGTAGGGATTTTTAAAAATCAGAAGTTTAAGTTGTTTAATCTGCAAAGATAGAGTGCCTGAGGCTTTTTTAAAGTGTTAAATCTATTTATGTATTCAAAAGTGCATTTTAAACAATAAGAAATCACAATCTTACTAAAAATAAGATTTACGAATTCTAACTAAAAAACCATTTTACCACACTATTTTAAATTCCTAATTTTTACAAAATTAATTAAAAAAAATAAATTATTATAAATATTATAAATATTTATATTAAAATTTAAAATAAATAATAATCAAATATACAAAAAAAAAAAAAAAAAAAGAAAAAAAAAATGATACATATTTACTTAATACTTATTACAATAATAATCAAAAATAGAGTAAAAAATATAGTAAAAAGACAATACACTTATTACAATTAATATAAAAAATATAGTAAAAAAGATCAAAAATATGGTAAAAGGACAACACTTCACACTTATTATAATTAATTTCTACAATATGTCAAAAAAAATTGGAAAAAGGGTAAACTTTCACCTAATACTTACTACAATTAATGTCAAAAAGCATGTGCATAAGTGTACAGGGAAAGATATTTCTTCACTTAACACTTATCAAAATAATATTTACAATAGGTCAAAAACAAAAAGCAAAGGAAAAGTACGCTTTTACTTAACACATCATTTACTATCAATATCCATTAACAATTTATTGATAGTTTTTCATTTTAATAAAATATTTTTACAACCTAATCATAATACTATTTAATAAAGCATTATTTGAGTGTTTTCCATAACTTGACTTTAAATACATTATCAACAACTTTTTGAAGAAGAACAGGATAATAAATCATTTTTTTAAAATAAATATCCCCCTTCAACAAATGCTTACCCATATATAATAATGAAAAAATGTTTTTTAAGAATATTAATCCACTTAATATAACATGAGATAGAATTCATGATATATATATATATATATATATATAAAAGCGAAGTCCACTGGGGAAAGTTGTGATGAAGTTGGGGAAGCTAATAAAAAATGTTAAAAGGCATGGAAGTTTTCAACTTTGTTAGTCCATATGTCTACTAGGACAAGGTTGTTGTGCAACTTTAGTTAGGCTTGGGCCCACACCATCTTACTTTGTCAAAGCTAAGCGATCTCCTCCCAGATACGAACTCATCCCCAAGGTGACCCCCATAGATAATTGTCTTGTCTAGAATAACAATACATTCATTACATTAAAGCAAATACCTAGATTAGTTGGCTTTCACATCTGTCTTCTTCTTTCTTTTCCTATGGTCTGGTGAGGTCTCACAACATTGACACGTGGCAAAGGCATGTTATTTAAAAACTTGGGATGATTGATTTGTTGAATTTGAAGGAATGATAGTGCCTCCCACAATGACATATATTATAATATGAAAATGAGTTGAGAGATTAGTTTAGTGTTGAAGTCTCTGGGAAATTAAAAGGAACCACTCAATTCAAAGGCCATCGTTATCAAAAGTATCCAAAAGCATATTGAATACTCTCATAATGCAGGTTTGAGATCTTGACGGATCTTGGGAAATAAAAAGGGGAAAATAGTAACTCCAATTTTTAATAAATTCAACCCAATGTTTCATAAAGATGACAACTAAAAAGCAATTCTATTACGTGTAGAATGTTTCCTAAATTTGGCTTTACTTTGGATCCGTCGTACTGTTTCAAATTATTAGAGTATTTCCATCGCGTCATGTATTTAAAAAAAAATACCAAACATGAGACGATGGAACCCTAAGCCAATTGACTATATATGGATAGAGAATTGACGTGAATCTCTGCTGACCGAATGAAATGGAAAGGACACAAACGAACAATATCCGTATCAAGCTTTATAGATATGGGGACGGGGTCCTAGGCAAATAAACTATGTTCATAAAAATCTTAACAAGATATCTTTTATTAATATCTCTCTCTTTTTTTTTTTTTTTTCTTTTATGAACGAGGTTGGTTTGAACATTGTGATGATAGGTTAGGATGTCCATTTTGTTAAGACTCCGTGGGTTAGTTTTGTTTGGTTTCAACAAAGGTAGAGTTCAATATAAGGTTTTCGATTTTAGTTCCATTGAGTTTGATTGGGTTACTATATATTATTGTGTTTAGTGGTTGAACTACTTGACAGTTAATTTTAGTTGTAATTTTATAGAATTCAAGGTAAGATTTCATATTTTAATTTTATTTAATGTTATTGGGTTACCCATAATATTACATTGTTAATATTTTATTAATAAATAAAATTGGTTTCAACTTTGTGAAATTATGTTAGGGTGTTGATTGGGTTAGTTTGTTTGATTTTAATCCATGCATAGTTCAATGCAAGGTTTTTGGTTTTAGTTCTATTTAGTTTTGTTGGGTCACAAATAATTATTGAGGTTAGCTGTAATTTGAGGAGTTCAATGTAAAGTTTCTTATTTTAGTTTCATCTAGTTATATTGGGTTACCAATTATATTGTGATTATTGATTGGACCATGTAACATCTCATTAATATGTTCTTATAAATAAGAATAGTTTCAACTATCTCATAATAAGTTAAGCTAATTGGGTTAGTTTGTTTAATTTTAACGAAAGTGGAGTGTAGTGCAAGGTCTTCTGGTGTTCTATTTTAATTCTATTTAGTTTTTTGGGATTACAAATTACTTTTATGATTTAGAAGTGGAACTACTTGATAGTTAATTGGGTTAGTTTTTTCGTTTTAACAAATCTGAAGTTCAATGTAAGGTTCTTTATTTTAGTTTCATTGAGTTTTATTGGGTTACTAATTATTTATTGTGATTAATGGGTTAACTAGATAACATCATAGTAATATATTCTTCTAAATGAGATTGACTCCAACTTTGTGATGATAAGTTAGGATGTTGATTCTATTAACTTGGTAAGGTTGTTCAATTCCAATAAATTTGTTTTAATGTGGAGTAAGCCACATATACCAAAAGTAACTTATCATAATGAGTCAACATATCACTTGTGGGAATTGAACTTAGGTGTGGATTTAAATATAAGGTTCTTTATTTTATTTTCTGAGTTTTATTAGGTTACCAATTATTTAAGGTGATTAATGGGTTAACCACATAACATCTTAGTAATATATTCTTCTAAATAAGGTTGACTTGAGCTCTGTTAAAATGTTGATCCTATTAACTAGGTAAGGTTGTTCAATTTCAATAAAATTGTTTTAATGTGGAGTAAGTCACATGTATCAAAAGTAGCTTATCACAATGAGCCAACATATCACTTATGGGAATTGAACTTCTATGGGACAGAGAATAAATAGTATTCCCAACCACCTAACCTTTGAATCATGATTGAATTATAACATCTTTATTAACTTTGTTAATATTATTTAGATACAAATAATTTAATTAGTTTATTTAATATGATTTTTTTTAATATACAATTTCATCTTTCTCGTATCTTAATTAATTATACTCTTTTTTAATGTAAAATCATATTTAAATTTATTTTAAGTATCGATCGATAATCTTCCCTAAATATCTCATGATTTTTATTCATCTATCTTAAAATAATATTCTAATATTCTAATATTATTTTGTATACAATATATCTCTTTCTAATGATCTAGTTTCCATATACCTTGTGTTAAACACTATGATTTCCATATTACATGTTTCTTTTTTATAAGTATAATGCATGAAAGTGATTTAAGATAAGTTTGACATAATACATTTTATAAGTGATTATCAATCTTCACAAACCATATTTAAATAAAATTTGAATTATTAGTCCTTGCCTTGTCATGGACTACAACACTCGCCTCAGGTCAAAGTGCATTGACTTTCAAGAAAAGGTTGAATATTCCTATTTTCCTGTAAATTTAAAAACAAAAATCTTATTTTATGGAAATATTATTTCTAATTTTCGATTTGTTGAGCGAGCTTTGATGGGACATAATTCCCTTGGTGGAGGGCATTTTATTTTTGCTATTTATTAGTGCTTGACAATATATATATATATATATATATATGAGTGGCCATTATGTTTGTGAGAGCTCTAACACTAACATTGTTATGCCTGACAATGTTACGGCCCTTCCCAATGATGCCAAAAATGACATAGTTCCAGGTCTCTTACATAGGCAAGGGGGTCCATAACATTGATAGATTGCGCAAAGTACAGAGGTGTGGATGAGCCCCCACTCTTGGAGCTCCTCCACACCTCCACAGTCTGCAAAATGTACTAACATTTCAGGTTATAAATGCTCACATTCATTTGTATAATTTCATCATTAAATTCTTCCAAATTATGGGAATATTAACAATATGCAGTCAACTTTCATTGGTTTTTTTTCTGCTTAGACTGGCCAACGTTACATCTCTCTTGCATCTCTCATGAAGCACTTCAAACTTCCGCAAGAAATGGCATCATATGAGTTATTATAGAATTAGATTCATACTCATTTCTCTATGAATCCACACCACAAAACGTGGTGACACTAAGATGAGCATCATGGTGCTCTACACACAACTATCAACCCCTATTAACAACTTCCTTATGGCCATTTACACCCAGGTTGAGAGAAAAATGAATATTATGAGCATTGACTTAGTGGAACCTTATCCACAGCCCTTGGACAAGGTTGTGTGTTTTGATTCACAAGGTATGGGGAAACACCCTTTTATGGGGAGCACTGAGCCGGGGCCCAATGTGCCTATGATCGACCTTGTTTTGCAAGAAAACACTAGTTGGAGGATTCTTGGAGTTAACTCCATTGAGCGGGACTACATTGAGAATGCATTGTATCTAGCATTTATTGATGCAAACAATGATCCAGTGGAATCAATTGTGATCGGAACTTATCAGTTGTAAGATATTCTCGTTCAATTTGACGTGGGCAGGTCAAACCGAAGCATTTAAATATGTCAAATTATAAAACATGTATGACAATATATTATATTACATTAATTTACTCAACCCACGTACATTACCCTTTAAATTTAATTAGAACTAGAGGAAGGCCTCAAAACAAAAAAAATATTAACAGAATTATATTTAAAAGATATTGATGTTACCTTATGGATAAAAATTACAAATTGTGTTGTGGAGGTGCAGGAGTGCTTCCTCTACACTCCCACACCTCTGTAATATTGTACCTTAGTAATGAAATTTTATAAATAAAAAATCTCCAATTCACCAACTTGTCAATATATCCTTATTCTCCCAATGGCCTCCAATCCTCCCCTTAGGTGACAAGCTTCTAGCCATAATCTGACAACATAAGTTTACATTCATAAGTCTCACTTTACCCTTTGGTTTGTATTGAATTTATAGGCTAAGAGGAGAAGGTTTGAGATCCTCTTCTCAAGGGATGAGATCCATAAAGAGAGGTATTAGGGTCCCAAAAAGAGAGGGAGTTTGATTCATGAACCAAGGGATGAGGCCCAAGTATGTAGGGGATCGTGGCCTTTTAGTTGAGAAATATTCCTCCAACAAGCTTCTAGAATTTGCTTTTTATTTTTACCATTGTTAAGAGATTTGTACATTTTTTAATGGAAGATAAAGCACAAGATTGCACATGCCATAATAGTCAAAACTGCGCATGCGCAGGCAATGGCTACAGAAATATAGGATTTTGAGTAATGTAATCTAGGATTCTTGTTGTCATTAGGATTGTTTTAGTTCCAACATTGTAGGGGAATGCTTGGAACACTTCATCGAATAGTGAGAGATCTAGATTGGCAGTCATTTTCCTAATGGTGACAAAATGATGTGTAACAAATTCCCCCCTAAAGTGAAAATTTTCAGAAGATATGTTTGAGGACTGAAGCGCTTTATCATGCCAAATTTTGGATTAGAGACTAATTGGTTGGAAAGCTGAAAATAATAATCAAGGATTACAATACAATATCTTCATATAATCATCACCAAGGTAGGCATTCCCATACTTAGAGTAAAAAGTATCTCAAAGAACCAGTATGGAAATATACAAAGATCCATGTCAACAATAGGCACAATATGGACACAACCATTAAATATGAATTTATATTTACAATCACGAATATTTCAAAACTCCACACAACCTGGAAGGAACTAGATTCAAGGTTTTGGTGTTCATCTCTATCGATCCATAGTACGAATCTAACCATGCGAGTGAATCTATCGAAGTCGAACATGGTAGAAACCACCTGATTACAGGTCAATAATGTGAATTGTTAACAGGTGTGAGATAAACCAACGATAATGACAATGGTTCTCTAGGTACCCTGGTATAATCTATGAAGTGTGATTGAATGTCTTGAAGTTGATGAATCAACTAATCATTTTATCAAAGGTCAATGATGAGAACCTATCGTTGAAGGCAAGGAACCTACCATTAATGAATGTAGGCTCCAAGGTACCAAAGGGGGTTTCTAGATCAACTTCTTAGATAATGATATGAAGTCAATACGAAGTGACCTATCACAGGAGGTCCTAGGACACGAAACTCATGTCAATTTTTGAAGAAAAAATTTGGATTGGTTCAGGACTGAATCAAGGCTGACCAACGTGTTTGAGGGCTATGAATTGTACGGTAATTTTGACGGATGTTGGAATTCTCTTGAACATATCGACAACACGACATTTTGACTTGGAAACATTTGACTCAAAGTAAGACCAAAAATTAGTTTGAAGATTGTTAATTTGGTATGATCAATTAGGAGGAAAATAGATTTCCCAGCCCAGACACAAAGGTGACAGAGTGTCATGTTCAAGAGAGACATACTATCCTTTTACAATACAAGAACAAATGTTTCTTTCTACTTTTCCCCTGCCATTACTGGCAAGTACCTCTTTCCTTTTATGCAAGCTTAAGGAGGAAAAATATATGCTTGTCTTATAATCTCATCCTTCGAATGAGTCCTTCATAGTATTTTTAATGAACCCTAGGAAGGAGTGGTTCAATATCATCATGATTGACGAGTCCTACACTATTTACATTTTACAATTTTAGTGAAGGCGTAACTCAATGTTGTTTTCATATTTAAAGAGTTTTAAAAAGACACGAAAAGAAAACTCATTCATCTCTTTCAAGGTGAAGCTTTAACGAGCTCAGAAAAAGTAAAGATCAACATTTTTCATATTTAGGGAGTCAAGAGAAAAACATAAGTAAACTTTGAAATGTCCTTTTTCGTAGATTTAGTCTCTCATGTCTGGAAAAGGGTAAAATAATGTAAGAGAGAAATCTTTCAACCATGATTAGTCAAAGTATACCTTTTTCATAAATAATCTACGTGGTCTATAAAAGGGATGAACTTATACCAGGGAGAAGCTTTTTCGTTTACTTTAACTAGTTTGAAATAAACAAGCATACTCAGAAATATTTCATGTTTTGGGAGTCTGAAAAGAGCTTAAAGAGAAACTCATCCTAGAGGAATGAGTGGTATAAATGGTAGAAACTGGTTTTGGTCATGATGGAACTACTCAAAACACGTAAAGGTCAAGATATTGGATAATAGGACAACTCATCTCTATAGTTCCTCAGGAAAGAGTAAAACACTAAGTGAAATCGAATGATCAGCCAAGTAGATGGTGATGATGGAATGAGAAAACCAGGGCTAATCTTGCAGAAACAGGTTGGAAATCACAAGAGATAAGGTGTGGAGGGGGGTTTCTTTTTCATAAGATTTAACGAGTTTGAACAACTGATAAAAGTGTACTCATATCACCAACTTTCAATTTAATTAATGAGCAGGAAAGATGGAAATAACTCGACATTTTCATGTATGTTTTATAAGCATGAAAAGATAGCAAAAGAAGCTCGACATTTTCAAGAATTTAACGAATCTTGGAAATAATAACCAAAATGGACTCAAAATAGGTTTAATTTTTATACAAGCTTGAAACATAGGGAAGATTGTGCTTCAGATAAGTTTGTTTCATTTTTACACAAGCTTAAAATAAAGAGGAAACTATGCTTGAGATAGACATGAATGCCCCCTAAGCATAACCTATGAAAGCACATGCCCCCCAAGATTCATTTTATTTGCCTAAGTAGACTACTAGTTACTAATAGGTAGATGAAATGAAGGTTCATTTACGAGATCAAGTGAAAGACTGAACTTAACATTTACGAGATCTAGTCAAAGACTTGACTCAATTAGGGGAGGATTTGCTTCATTTTTTAATGAGCTTGATAGAGGAAAATAACTATGCTCATGGAACCTTGTTTCTTTTTTTAACGAGCTTGACACAAGAAAAGGAACTATGCTCATGAGGACTTGTTATGGATTCCAATAGGAAAATACTCTAGAAGGAATACATGCCAAGGACTACTCGATCACGACTTCCAAGAGGTCTTCATCGGAAGGAAAGAAATTTCTTTGCAAGGACACATGTGAAGGGACTCAATAGGGATAAGAAAACCAAGTTCAAATATCCCCATTGAAGGTTTCACCATATCCATTGCTAGATATAAGTAAACAAAAGTCGAGCAAATAGTGAGAGGCTCATTTCTATTAGTAAGTGAATGCATGGAACTAGTTTCCACATGATTAACCCATGGTGGGGTACATACCAATTCCATATAAGTAACATTGAGGGATGACAGATGGATGGTAGTCGAATTAAGATCAATGAATGAAAGTTTTTCAATAGTCACAATATTTCCATTTTGAGTGATCTAGGTGCATCTTCAGACACCATGGCATGGAAATGCTTGAAAACCAAAGTGATCAGAATGATGTCTAACTAGGACCAGAGCTTAGACCTCGTCATCTTGATCGTGGAGGTGTGAACGGTTCATCAATCTGAGTCTGGATGATGAAATTATCGCAAAAAGAGTTTCCTTGGTTACTTTGAAAAAAGGAGGTTTTTTTCATAAAAATGGACTTAAAACCTTTATAAAGCAAATTGCATCGGGAATCATGCCAAGGTTAGACTTAAGGCGGGCATTTGGAACCCCCGATCAACGATCTTTGATATCAGAGTCGGGGGTAGGCAATCAGTGATGTTGGAAGGCTTAAAACATGCGACCAACGATCGGCATCAGCAAAACCCAAAGGCCTAGGACTAGGACCCCTGGGCATAGAAAAATGCGATAAGCGATCATCAATATCAGTGATCAGAGTGATCAGTGATTGGTGTTGGCATATGCCAATGTATCGGCGAAGGACCCTGGGCCGTAGCAATTGTGAGATGCGATGCGATCTCAACTGTTGGATTGGAAACCGATCAATGACCATGATTAAATCGACGATCGAAACAACCAATGATCGGTGATCAGTGATCTGAGATCCTAACTTTTGATATAGCCCAAACCTGATAAGTTTATAAGCTTGATTTTATAAAATTTGAAATCTGAATTTTCAGATTTTTCACTCTTTTTCAAATTTTTTTGGTTTTTGTCATATCGTTTTAAAATGATAAAAGGCCTGTTTTTAGAGGTTTTTTGCACCACCGATGCTTCTATGCAAACAATTTCCATTTTAAACAAAACAACCCTGATTTTTATGCGGCCTTGTCCCAAACGTGCTATAAAAACATGATGGGTAACAGAGAGCCAAGGGTGGCATGCCAGAGGAAGAGAGTCTGTGCTAGAGAGCTCGAGAGCCTATGATGGGGAGTGCTACAGAACCTGAGTGACAGAGACCTTATTGAGGAGGTTGTGCCCAATGGAGAGCCATAGAATGAGAGGGCCAGGCAGAGATAGAGATAGCTAGAGCACCGCAGAGCCACATAGAGCTACAACGACATAATAAAAACGCTATGAAGCTAGATAGTTGAGAGCTACAGAGCCGAGATTCCAGATCATTTCTTCTCTTATGATCAATTCTTCTTCCCATGATCGGTTCATCTTTTGATCAATGCTTCTTTGATTGCTTCTTTGTGATTGATTCATCTATCGATTGATGCTTCTTTGATGGATTCTTCTTTGGTCACTTATTCTTCTTGCAATTAGATGCTTCAAGATCGATGTTTCAGTGAGCTTCAGCTTATTGATAGCTGCTTCAGATGCCCTGCTTCTTCATATGGCCATTCGTAATGAAGTCGTGACAGATTGGTAGCAGACTGTGCCTGCGCATTGATAATGTGAATAGATGTTCACTGTGGATTGTTTTATCCACTTCTTCATTCACATCTTCAGATGGCCCATGGTGATGTGAGGTATATGATTTATTCATATATTTCTTCTTTTACATTATGTTGCAGATCCTTGATTGATATTGATGTAGGATCTTCTTTATTTCTTGTTGTCATGATTCCTTGCTTCGTGTTATGCGAAATCGTTCACATGATTTATTATCTGTCATAACTCTTTATGTTATGCTTTGAAATCCCTTATTGTATGTTGCTGGGATACTCTTGTTGTCATCATGCATGTATTTTGCTTTGACATCCCTTTTGTACCATGTTGGCAGGATGCACACCATGCATGTTTTTGTATCATATTGATAGGAGTCTTTTGATTGAGAGTTCTAGTTGTGGAATATCTCCTAGAGCCACTCCTGCGCAAGGGCATTTTTCCTTGTATGATCGAGACATCATCTCTTGTGTACATCATCTTTATTGACAGCACCTAATACAGCAGCCTACACCATCTTGACATGGGACCCAAAGACGTAGTCCCTCTTGGACGAACTCTGTTATCAACGCTTATGTTTTCATTTGTTGATGATTGATATGTTCCTCTTCTTTACAGTCTGCACATGTATTGTTAATGTTCTTTTTAAATGCAATTTTAACATATCACAAAAGTAAAAGGTCTTGGAAAGGTCCTTCTTCACACCCGGACTTGGATCATTGAGGGAAAGACATCACGTGAAAGGGTGTGGACACAACAACTTTCAAGTCATAGACATAGTCTCCTACAAGGAGAAATTTAAAATCCAAGGGGTCTTGGACTACCATAACAACATTATAGGAAGTTTTTTCTTCCAAAGTAATGGGTAACTTAGGAAGGATCCCTAAAGGTTCAATGATGGTTCTGTTAAAATCCAAAAGATTATGTGTAATAGACATAAGTTGAGGGGAACCAATACTTTCCAAGAAGTTGAGGATAAACTATTAATAGAATCACCTCATCTACATTTGAGTAATGCACATTCTTACCATAAGCCTTCACAATGATTTGGAAATGGGTGGAATAAGGGATACGAGACTTTGTCAATCTATTCCAATCAAAGGAAATGACCTCGGTACTTGGTGTTAACAATAATACTGAGAGGGGGGGTGAATCAGTATTATCTAATTCTTTTACCGAATCTTTCTTATTTATACTTTGAATTATTTTTGCATACCAATACCATAAATAATGAGCATGAACAA